>JAQFZG010000541.1:0-31025 GCA_034695465.1 Entomobrya nicoleti
TAAAGTAAGACACATAATTCAACAGTCCTTTTGTAATAGAGATACCAATAACCTTTAATTACGACAAACAAAATCCCAAAATTCCTAACCGTTAATTAGTTATAGGGAAAGGGCCCTTGACCCTAAGGTCCAAGGTCAGCTTTTGTATGTGAATTGTAATGTTAGTACCAATAGCCCTTGTTGCTAAAAACAAAATCCCCAATATCCTAACCGTTAATTAGTTAAAGGGAAAGGGCCCTTGACCCTGAGGTCCAAGGTCAACTTCTTCATGTGATTTTTAATGTTGGTACCAAATTACTAATGGCCCTTGGTTGAGCAAAGCAGAATTTTAGTAAAATGGAAAAATTGTACGCCGTAGAGATATTTTATTTTTGTGAAGAAATCAACGGATGCAGTAAAGCAAAAAAGCAAAGTTCCAGGCTTGGCTTGTAAAGATTGTTGATGGGACGGGGTGTTATGCGACAAATCGATTTTCATCGAGGTAGGTTGTAGTTGTAGTAATAAAATGTGATTGCGATACATATATTATAATGTATTTTGAGCAGGTGAAAGTAAAGTCTAAAAATCACTTGTTCTGTCTGACATTGTTTTACCCTTTAACTATTGAGCACGATTGCGTTTTCGTAACGCAAATGATGATGATGACTGGATTATGTTTTTATGAATGGTGTGTCTAGCTCCATTGTAGAGCGAGACAGTAGGATAGTCCAGTCCAAATCTATTATTTTTTTAATTTGGTACAATTTCTGAATCGAACTAATGATGTAACTCACCCTATGAAAATATTTTTTATGAGTTTCATGTGATGCGGCAGACATTTAATTAATCCTGATATTGATTTTTGACAATATTTAGCCCATTCTCATGATTTGATATGTGACGTGGTCGGGGTTGATTTAATATCGTACCAGTGGTGTAAGCTGGTTTGGATTTTAATTGAAATTTCTAATTTCAATGATTCTAAGAATGTAGTTTAATTGATTGGCCAAGATTCTATTTCACGAATAAAAAAATAAAGAGGAAATAGAAACGCATGCAAATAAATCAACAATAACTTATGGTTCGATGAAAAGAAATGGGAAGGGTGTTTACTTGTATTAACACCAAGTAATAATGTACATCAGTTTTTTAAACCGTGGTTTTTAAAACACATTGATTTGTTGAATGTGGGTCATGTTTTGATAGTAGTAGTTAATGATAGCAAGCCATCGTCATAAATAATAAATTTTGTCATGTAGTTTTGTCCATAAAATTGAATTTGTAGTATTGAAGTACTAGTATCAGAAGGTGTGAAATGTCCAATATACATGTATATATATGTATGTAATTGGTAATGGACGCATAGCGTCATTACATTTTTTGTTTTAAAATTTAATACTATAATAACACATCCATTAAACGAATTAAGCTCAACTGCGCAAATCAAGCTAACAATGGACATGTAAAAAAATCTCAAAACAAATACTAACTCCCTATACCCTAGGTTGTTTAGTCTGTGTAAAAGAGCTAGCAAAAATTGTTAGTAAACATGTTTGCTAAAGTGCATATATATTAGTAATATAATATCAAGCATTTCCTTGTTTTCAGATTTGTTATTTTTAACTTCAAGGACCGGGGAATTTTTTCGCTTGCTTGCTTACTGAATACTCATAAAAGCGTTCCGATTTTGAGCAAAATATATAATACGAGTAGAACACTTTTTTTATCTGTATAGTATAGAATACCCCTTAGGATGCCACAGCCCCTATGAATCCTCCATCTCCAAGATTTCCCCCACCCACTCTGAATCCTCCATCCCCCAGATTTCCCCAACCCACTCTGAATATTCATCCCCAAGAATTCCCCACTCCCTTATGAATCTCCATCCTCATAGATTTCTCCATCCCCCTCTGAATCACCCGTCCTCCGAAATAGTTTTATTGAATGAACCCTGTACAGTGTACACCACTTGTCTCAATTCAATGCCAATATCCTGATGTTTTTTATATACCTGGACAGACGTTCGTTCGTATACATTGGCCAAAACGATCCTTCAAAACATACCATCTACTCTAAATTATACGATGACAAATACATGCTAAGAGTCATCAACATAACAGACATTTCAACATGTTCTGTTAGTATTACCTGTTCTTGGATTTTTTTTGTATATTTGGTTGGGTGGCGTCGAGCTGTTCTGTTACTGCGCTGAAGTGCAGTAACACTGGCCTTTACTTGTTAGTAATAACAGCATTGCGTCCAGCCTTGGTTGTATGCTCTGAATACAGTCGTGGTGGGAAATATACTCCACTCAGCGGTGGTCATGGCTTTTTTAATTTTAAATTAAATTATGAAAGAAATGTTTTTGGGCATCGAAACAAATTCCCATCAACAAAATCGCACGTAGGTTATTGTCCAAAAAAATTAAAACTTGAAACAGTTTAGTTTTTGTGTAAAAGGGACCGGAAAAAAGGAGGAGAACGTCAATCTAAATACATGGACTCGTGCAAAATTTACATATTGGCAACTTATATTAAGTAGATTTTCACTACGAACACTCATTGTAGCATTAGAATTTAGAACTCTTTAATTTCTTATGTCTAATGACTTCAAAAAAGTTTACACTAACAGATTACACGCTTCCTCAAAATCCAAAATGGTTTATGACAGTAAAACGTACGATAAAAAGTCCACAACGACCCACTCAATCAAGCCAAGTTATTTTATTTTTCGCCAGAACCTGAAAGTTTTTTCATTTCAAATGGCATGCCCCTAAATAATATATGCAACTGTTAGAAGATGTTGCTGTCTCTACTTCATTTTTGTTGCCCCTCACAGCTTTTTAATTTTGAATCTACTAGTCTTCAAGGCAAGGGGTCTCCTCCTACATTCTCCTATGCACCCGTCCCGACTTTCCGTAATAACAATAATTGCAACAAACATTCTTATGTAAACTCATTAATTCTTCGGGTAAACTCGACTGTTAATTTGCAGAACTTCTTTGTACAATACTTTCTCCATTTCAATGTTTCTAATGACATATCTAAAATCTTAACATGAGTCGATTGCGTGTCATGTCAAAAACTAAAATCGTACTAAATTCCCCAATGCTGATTGATTATAAAAATGATTTATGCTTCAAACTGCTTTCAGTTTGATTTCAGGCGTTAATCTAAAAGTTTCTTCCGTCTCGCCTTTTTGTTTTGAAATCAAAATGGAAGAATCGTTCACAAACTACCAACGCCGTATGTGGCTAACTCTGGCCAATTTGGGTGTTTGTCGCTACTACGTTGACATCACAAACAAAGGAAAATATGTTATCAGACAGAAAATAATTGGGAACATTCTCTTTTGGATGCTTTGGACAAACAATCTTTCCAAATTCATCTATCACATGTTAACATATCATGGGCTCCTTGGTGTGGAAGTGCACTTCTTGGATCAAATGTCAATTTGGGACTGGCTTCTCATGTACTGGCATATTTTCATGGAGTGTACAGTCTGGTTTTTCAAGTATCCAATGTGGGAAAATTTGTACCGACAGTGGGAGCTTCAGGAAGACATTTACAGGAAGTTGGGGCGACCTGAGAAAGCAGCACAAAAAATTACGAGAACAGATCGGATTAATTTCTTACTGCATGGGTAAGTTGGGTTGTCCAAACAGCATAATTAGTGTAATTTATATACAGTATGAATTACAATTTGCCGAATTTTGTGTAACTTTTTTTTAGTGGAATCTGCATCCTCGGTACTTTTGCACTGGCCGTCCAGTTTTTCCAAACCCCAAAGTATGCTTTAAACACCTACGCCATCATTCCTGCCGATACCTTAACACTTCGCATAATATTCTGCATGCATGAATGCCTTTTCTGCGTGCACGGCTACGCCTACCAGGGATTCACAATGGTTCTGGCAGAATCCTATGCGGTTAGCTACCAGCATGTTTTAGAAGAGATGAACAAGTGTCTGGGTTCCATTGTTTCCAAAGAACGCTTCAAAAAAGCCCAAGAAAGTCAGCCTGTATCCAAGTTGAATCCCTCTAAACTCCCAAATACTTCGGATGTCTTTACCCCTTTGGATACTAGGAAGATAGCTTCCAGTACAAAGTACAACATTTATGGTCTCGTGGATGACTACAAGAAAATCATGCTTTCTGCTCAATTTCATAATCAGTGGATTGGCTTTGTGATGGGTTTTCCGGAAGCTGTAAATTATGGCCAGTTTGTAAGCGACGTGTTTATGATGATTCAACTTCTCAAAGAACCTGAAAGTGACTATTTGGGAGTGTTTTTCTATTTTATGGATGCAGCGGTTGGAATGGTTATGATTTTTCGCATGTTGATCATTCTCTCAAGATTGTATCCTCAGGCGGAGGAATTTATTCGGGGACTTAAGGTTTATGCCAGCATGAATA
The DNA here is from genome assembly GCA_034695465.1 of Entomobrya nicoleti. Classification (NCBI taxonomy): domain Eukaryota; kingdom Metazoa; phylum Arthropoda; class Collembola; order Entomobryomorpha; family Entomobryidae; genus Entomobrya; species Entomobrya nicoleti. The sequence goes on from JAQFZG010000541.1 coordinate 4,394, forward strand.
CTCCAATAAGGAAGGAATTGAGAAAGATAATAGCTGGATTGAAGGTAGTATCTGCTAAATTAGCTGGGGGTTCAGTGAAACCAAAAAGCGTACCTGTGGGCATAAATGTCCTAATCAATTGGTATATTGCAGCAGCCATGTGGCATCGTCCTGATGACCCTACCAGGAGAACTTAAAACGAGAATCAGCACAGATTATTTATTAAGCATCAACCAATGAAGGTTAACTTTAAATATTTTGCACGATTTGTCTGGGTGCATAAACCCCATAAGTAAAAAAAAATAAGCTAAACTTGAGTGTGAGGGCACACCTTTGTCATGTTCACGTGAAAATTAAAGAGTGGAATTAGTACATAAAAATTTGCATATTTTTAGTTTTTCTTTCTTAGGTTTCACATGTGGAAATACTGTTTTAAGTACTAGGACGGACAGACCAATTTTATTAAATTGCACTAATTAGTGAATACACAGACACGAACATTTTTTCTGATGCCTAAATATTGTAAAACAACGCTTACTTCTACCCTGCACTAAATACTACACTGCATTCAACCGGGATGGGATATAGCTGTAGAACACTGACTGGCCTTCCGTACCCCAAATTATCTTAACTTTTCGACTAAAACATTACTAATCTAATCAGCATGATACGGTGAATACTTGTATAATATACCTACAATGTACTAATTCTAATCAATTCGAATCTGGAATTCTGGAAATATACAACACAAACACACTTATATTCGAATCATTGCGAAAGCATAAAACAATCATACATTTTACTCCTGGGAAATTTCAAGACTCGGACGTAAAAATTTACTAGTACATTTGGTTTGGCATTGATACACATTAACAGGTCATTACTCAGACTCACGCGTAGTCAATATTACATTATATAAATATATTTTATCCTCCATATTATATATACCTGTCTACCTGTTACTGCTGCAAGTTAATAGGTCAAAGTCCTTTGCTTCCACTTTTCTATTTTGGTAAAGAAAATGTGCTAAATTTTCCGAGTTTGTACTAACGCTACCTATTAATTTTTCCCTAAAACCTCGATGATCCCCAACTACTGCTACGGCAGCATAACTTGTCGATCCAAAAAGCGTTTGTCCAACTGGGATAATCCTGTCGCCCTCAGATAAATCATAATATGGCACCAATTTATACGTGCTGTGACTCATCCTAATTGCTTCAACAGTATTTGTGGGAGGGGGTAACGTAAAAACTTGTATGTTTTCCTTAACCCTGACCACTTCAAATTGAAATGCAATATAACAAATATTCTGATCAAGTCTATATGATCCTGAAGCAACTTCACCGCGGAAAGAAGCCCGGCATATGTACAACGATTGATTATTATGGGGACTGTATCCAAAAGGAATCATGGTCAGTTTATCAAATTCTGTGAGATTTTCAGTTGAGCGCCAACGATGTCTGAAGCATCCTAGAAATTGAAACCAGGTCATTTAAGGAAAGAAAAATTATTTTTATCTAGAAAGATATTTGATCATACCTTGGCAACCATACAGTTGATTAATTTTATCCGCATCCAGTATACTTAAATCTGTTCTAGCATCCATCCCGCACCTCGTCACTTCCAATGTTTTTGGCATTCCCCCGTTACACTCACCACACTGATAATGCATTTGACTATGATAATCGTACGGAAAACCTGTAAATCGATGAAATTTTAGCTTTGGAGGAACTGCGTCACCAGGGCACTTGGAAAAGTCAACGTAGTCATCTCTGTCATTCCTTTGATGTTCATGGGGCAAACAGAGAGCATGACCGAGTTGATGGGTCAGTATAGCTGTTGCAAAACATCCAGGGTTAATCCTAACAAATTGATAAGCATCCTTGAAACAAAAACTTGACAAGGCGCACTTCACATCGTCGCTGGGTTCAATACTTAAGTAGGCCGTTTGTTTGATGCGGTCATAGCTAGGTTCAAAACGAATGCATGTTTTTTCATGGAATTCAGCAAATACGGTAAAAATATCTTCCTTGTTGGATTTGGTTAGATTGGGATGAAGTTGATACGTGATCCGACCCTCTGGCCAGATATGTATAGAATTATTGAGAGAGTAATCTAAATATAGATATAAAACGAAAATATAATATGATTTAAATATTTAATTCAAGTATAAGACATTTTTAGCAAGGTTACTTCATTACCAGAAAACCATTTTTCAGGAGTATCGCAATTGGACTGCCATCCAACTTGGGACCAACTTGGGCTTGGAGAACCTAACTCATTATTGGTATTAGCGAGGGGGTATAAATTACTCGGGCTACTAATTACGTATTTGAAAATTTGCAATTGGATTACAATCCGGATGTAATAACACTTTATCATATTTCTAAATTCACTGTAATTGCTAACAGTAAGTGGGACACATGCTTATATAAAGTTGCTCAAAATTATTTCAATTAAAATCCTTCAAAATTCCCTAATATTACATTGTTCTTTTGAAATTACAAAGTTTGTAAACTATTTTCAAGGCAACGCATAAAATACAAAACTCAAATTTGATTCACTAAATTCTTTGCTTAAATTGGACACACAACAAGTACATAATTTTTGCGTTTGTAGCAATACTATACTAAAATTCAATGCTACTACTACTAAACTCAACTCAGCATCACTATTACTAAATCATGTAAATATGCTAAAAATATTTTTTTTTTTCACAAGTTGTCTGCATGGCCTAAATCGCTGGAAACGAAATTATTCCAGCCCGAGAGCTACTCCATATTGGTCATAACTCATAATCACTCAATACATAATGCCAGCTTATTTTTTCCTCCATATTTTTGTCATCCACCAGAATCTAGACCCTCCACTTTCCCTTCTCATGTTTCTTTGGCCACTTAAGCCAGCATCACAAGTTTTGGCAACCTACTTATTCTCATGGGTTGTGTTCTGCATTACAGTTGTACATTGTACTGATCTTTAATCATGGGAGTAAAATATTTACAACTAATTGGGCTTCTACAAACTTGTTGCCTTTAGTATCAAGAATGTTCCAATTTAAGCCTTTTAGAGATTATGATTCAAAGTCACCAAATTATTTCCATTAATTGTTGGCCATTTAATTAGAGCTTTAATGACTGGCGCGGCGGAGCATTTTATTTGGGGACTTTTGAATTTTCTTTTGATTTGTCTTGGTAAAGTTCCCGATTGTGTTATGAGCATTTTTATTACTTTCACGATTGTTGTAAAGGTGGCTTTTATTTCTAGTTGAACGTGTATCAAAAGTTAATGCGACTTAAATGATATACTTACGAGAATGCTGGGGAGATCAACGCAGTCAAAATATTTTATGAGGGCGGTAAAATTGCCGAGTGATCTGAGACTTGAGACAGATGAAAATTTACTTGTTAAAAAAACCTATATAACGAACGCTTAACTATATGTGTACTGTGTACTTATAGCAAAATATAATTTAAAGTGTTTATTTTTCGAAAATGTTAATTCTTCATAACTAATCATTTAGTAAAATATTTATGTGTATAATTATAAATAAAATTGTTAATCACTTAAGTAGTAATTTTAACAATAATTTCTCGCAAACCGATGAAGTAAACGGTTTAGTTACGAGATATGGTCATGTCAGCGCATGTCGCGGCAAATGGTGGATGAGGACACATTCTCCCGTTGCAACACTGGTCACCAATCTTGCAATCGCTCCCGATTCGAACACAATTATTGACAGATTCAGCGTCTTTATCCTCATGAGTTTCCAAGAAAATGGGGCTTAAGTGATTTTGGGAAAACGGAACGTGTCCATTGGGAAAGGCGTGCGGAATTTCTAATTTGCTGGGTTCCACGGATCCCAAGGAATGTTGGTACTGATTGAAATAAACAAAATAAAATACAAACAAATGAAATCATGTTCAATTCCGAGCATACAATGTAAACAAAAATATATAAGTTTAAAAAGTTATAAGTACCTCATTGGGAGATTTTGGATCTGTAAGCGACATTACAACTGACACGGGAAGTCCAATGGCGAAGAAAAGGAAGAGAAAGGCTTGGATAGTTGTTGAAAGGTTAGCCATGTTTATGCACTGCACAGAGCTAAATTGAAGAAAAAACCCAATTAGAATTAAGTAACTAGTTTTCAATATGCGTATTAAGTTTTAGCTTGTAAATTGTAATTACGTTATTTTTCGGATGAAATTTTGTTACATGAAAGGGTGAAATAAATTTCGTTGCAATGTAACGTGAGTTGGGTGATAGATATGACTATGACAGATAAACCAATACGAATCTTGTTGATCCAGAGGTTGGGAAGCAAATAAAATTGACAAGGTTTTATTGAACCGATTTATTCTACTCGGCCGGACTTTTACATTTTCGACCGGATTGAACTGATTTGAGCTTTAAAGACAAAAATTCATGTCGCCAGCCGCTGGTCACTTCTATGAATAGTATGCATATACATACATACATATATTGCATTGAAAATGTTCATGGAAAGTTTCTTTTCACCAGGTTCTTGAATTAAGGCCTAACCTCTGTCGGAAAGGATTAAAAATACGAACATATATAAATACATACTCTTATCTCATGTGAGTAAGTGAAAACTGGAATGTAGGACCTTTAATACAAGCCGTACAAGTACCTGAAGAACTTTTTGGCGTATTATTAACTTTGATTCGACTTACAAAATGTAAGTCACAGCCTCGGTAAAAAAATAAACTTGTGTTAGGTTCATTTCATTGTGATCAGCATGAGGTAAAATGTACATATATTTTACTTTGTATTGTTAGTTAGGTGAAAAAGCATCACGGAACATTAGCATGGAGTTTTTGAGAATCAAAGGAACATACACCATTGGCTTGGCTGTTTTCTAAACTTATGAGTCTAAATCTGCACAGCTTTATCCTGCTTTTTTCTAGTTTGTGCCGATTCAAGAAGGCAAAATTATGCATCCAATTCAATGCAAATGGAACAATAACACGACCAATACAACTGGATCATTTAAATATATTGCGATATTTCGTCACTAAATCTCTTCATAATTTTTCAAGCTAACTATATAAACGTAGCGTGTATAATTTATATTACAATCATTAAAACATGTACTAACACTAATATTATGTATATCCTTCTTAAAGCGTAAGTATTCAAACAAAGATGCATTCATTTTTCCAATACACTACTTTTGCTTGCTGTTCAAACATACATTCTACATTTAGGGACCATCCAAATATAACATGGTTAGAAATAAATTACATAAAAACTGAGGGAGTCATAAAAAAATTAATTACAAGTTCATCGCTATGACCAAACACTCAACAGTGGATCGAAGATTTATCCAATGTATTCGATTATGTGATAAGTAGATGCACCCATAAAAAATGTTGATAAAACAAAGATCAACAAAAACGTACCAAAACGAAAGAAATGCAAAGCCATCTAAAGCAGAAAAATCATGCATTGCATTTGCATTGCATTATTACAAGTAGAGATATATTGCTGTTATCTTGTTGGCATATTGGCATACTTCATATTTACTGCTTATTGGTAAATGGTAAGTATAATTGGGCTGTTGTTTTGATTTTATAGACTTTTGTGTTTTTTTGTACTGGATTAAATTCAAAATAGTTTAAAATATTCTGTTTGAAATTACAACTTATACAACTTTAGTCTTTAATATATTTCGTTGTAAACTTGTGGCGAAAGCGAAAATACACATTTCGTTCGACATAATCATGGCAAGAAATCCTACATTTACTACTGAGGTAAGATAATATTTTTTGTGATTAAGCTACCTTTTAATAGAAAATCTAAGAATCTCTATATTTGATATCAAGTTTACTCATACTCATGAATTAACTTTTCATATATACATGGAATTTTGATTGACTGTTAACTGTGGTGTAGGTGGTGAAAGGAGAATCCAAAACTGTGACATGGGACCTCATCAACTGGGTGGAGAATCATGATGTGCTCGCGTTATCATCAACAGGCTGCCTTGTGGAAATCGGCAATCCAAAAGTGGTTCTCCGGTTTTTTCTTCAACCGTTTGAAAAATCTTGCAAAACACAACATTATGAAGCTGTACCTAAATGGTACTCCTTATGCGCAGAAGTATTGCGTTCTCGCCAAAACGTTGCCATAAAAGTACATGGGAAAGAAATGCTTTATCCTAATTATACATATGTTTCTGTTGGTAAGTAACAATGGCGTTCCTGTCGTCCACGTCCAACTGTATACGAAAATAACTAACTGTATTGCTGCATTAATAATTTTGCAGATGGAGCAATTGTGCCAATGAAGTCGAAGGGGAAAGTAATGACAGTTATCGAAGAGTTTATTCACGTACATACAATGCATCGTGATCAAACTGGAAAAAAACAAGCTGCAACCCCAGGGCAACTTCTAACAACCTATAAGCAAAATAACCAGAAAGATTTGAAACTTTCCCTTGAGATTTCAATGTTCCATTTCAACGAACCTGGCATGGAACAAGATGCAACTCTGGGTGCCGGGGCGGTTGCCAGTGAAGATGTTGTCGAAGCTGAATCATCATTAATCGAGCAGTTGAAAGCCATGTACATTGCTGCAGACAACTTTTCTGACTTGAAACTGGAAACAAAGGATAACATGACACTGAGTGCCCACAAGTTCCTTCTTGCTGCCCGAAGCTCTTATCTCCGTAAACTGATTGAAGATGCGGTCAAGAAAGAAAACTTTGATGGGACTATTCATATGAAGGATGTGAATGGCAAGCCACTTATGACCATCTTGCACTGGATGTACACCGGAGAACTGCATGAGAACGCTGGAAAGGTCATGGAGGAGGTAGTGGAGGCGTCCATCAAGTTTGAGCTGACTCATCTCCTCAAGGTTTTGGACAAGAAATTGGTCACCATTTGTAACAAGGAAAATATGTTTCGCTTGTACCAGGTGTCTCAGAAAAATGCCATGCCAACTGCTATGGAGGATATTTCTACGTACATTCGAGAGTGAGATTTTATTATTTTACTAAAACATGTAACTATACTTAAAACTTACACGGTCATTATTAGCTGAGTAATATATATTTTGTTTCTTTTCCAATTCCATTTAGGAATCTGTAAGCTCAACCTCAAACATGTTTACGTTCATTCCTCGTCAACAGTGAAAATCTGGAAGGTACATACATCTTAATATTTATAGTCTAAAAACAGAAAGTTCAACTATTCACTATTCATCTAAAGTATTAGTTTTTTGCAATCAAATAATTATAATGTTTCTACTTTGAAATTCTTGTTGATTTCTAACTAAGTACTTTTCACATTGCTGTCAATTAAGTACTGTATGAAAATGCTTTTTAATAAGAAAATTAAGAACGACAATAATTTTAATAAGTTTGTTTAAAACTTAAATCATTCAACTTACGAATTGTAAAAGCCGTAAATTAAATTCCCATTTTCGTGATCGCTAAATATTGATTTACCAATTTTTGTATTTGTAAAAATAAAATTTCATTCAAAAATATAAATAAGAAAAAAATGCATGTATTTTATTGATACTAATCTATGACAATTTTCGAAAATAATAGGTTTCCTATAATATTATGAACAATTAAATTACATACATGTAATGATTTATAAACTGTTAGGTCGCAACTCCCTCCCACAAATTGAAACATTTTAAATTCAGTACGTGTTACAACCTACTTTTACCTCTTAAAAATGTTGTTAGTTTCTGTCTGCCTAAAACCTTTTAAACTAACTTTGATGTTTTACAACAACATTAAATTGTTTTACGTTTTGCATCCATGGAGAATAACCCAAAATTGATGAATACGATTCCTCCGTAGTATGTGTCGAGTTAAATTGTGTTCCCAGTCTATCAAAGGGAAATCCCATTGGTCTTTTATCTGGAAACGGTAACCCATTTAAAGCTCCACAGAATGGATAATGGGGAAACTGATTATCCTCAATTAACCCAGCATCAGTTTCATCACTCAGATAAACAGTAAATTTAAATGAAACCCCTTCCCTTGTACCCTTTGGAACTAACAAGTTGTTAGGAAATCCACAAGCTCTCCTAATATTCGGCGATGTCAGAAGATTACTGGACGGTTTCACATTATAAAGCGTTTTTATTCCCGGGGATGGTTCCACCCTGGTTATTGAAGAATCCATAGACTGCCTCGTTATTACGGTTACTCTTTCCGGATTCAGTGTAATCCTAAATCGGTCCATTTCAATAGCTCTCTCGTGAGCCTCGTCTATATCAAGCAATTTTCCATCGTAGGAATATTCCTGCCACATGAATATTCTGACCATTCCATACGCCACCTCTTTTCGTTTGGACTCGATTGCAATGATGTAAGTGAATGGGATATAATCCAAAGTCTGGACTTGAACTGGAATTGGTTGATCATTCACTGACCGGCAGGGTCTTGCAGCAGTACTTATATCATAAGTTTTTGTCTTCATGTAAGTTGTAAGCGTGGGTGGTTGCAAATTTCGCTTATGTGTAAATGGCCAGTTCACTTGCGGTAGCGTAGATTGCCATAGAGAATACGTGCTACCGTACAATTGCTGTGTCACAATGTCTACCTCCAAAATCGAAACACCCGGAAATTCAAGATCTTCCTGCAAATTTTAAATCAAATTTAAGTTTATTAAATTATTAAATGTAATATTAAAAGTTAAGAATTTCATTGTTGAAATATTGATTATCTTATTTTAATTTTATCAAACCTGGTTATATGGTGGAAGCATTTTCTTATATTCCCAGAGTATTCCGTCCACTCTCTCATGAATTTGGTAAAACACTCTGTCTCTCATAGCCGTCTCAGAATGAGCCTGTACACCTGGAACAGGATACTCCTGCGGTTTCAATATACCTGCCAGTACTCTGTGCATAAAGTTGTGAAAGGCACCATAAAACGCCAGATTTGCGGATTCGGCGTTTGAGGACTCTAAAGTTGCTCCTAAGATATCAGTTCCATTAAATCCTCGAATATTGACATGATTTCCATCTGGCCCTAAAAAGTAACCCTGTTTTATTCCTTCAGAAAGTCTGTCAAAATATGTCCTTAACAATGCTAGCGTCTGTCCATTATTATCCCAGTTTCCAATCTTATCACCATCTCGCCTCGAGATTAATGGACTATAGTCAAGATTCAAAATATCTGAAGCGTATCCTTTGGGTATCCGGTAATCAGGTTCTAGACCAAGTGCCGTGACTTCAGGAAGACCGTTGCTAAGCAACTCAGCATTGTATCTGTTAACAATGTTGTGATGCATGTACAGGAAAATCTCTCCTTTTCTGTCTCGTGGTACCCCGTAAACTGACTCATCCCACCAGAATGGATTGTCCATATGCCAGTGAACATGAAACTCATGAAGACCCGGGTCACTGATCCAATAGTATACCGGGTTATCTTGAGTATTTATCTGTGGTCCACCGAGTATCAAATGTCTTGGGACAAATAACTGGGGAAATATTTCCACGGCTGAGGGAACTGTGACTGTAGCAGTAAATTTTTCTGCAGCGACGATGTTTAAAGCCCAGAATAATTGTGCTTTGTTCACTCTCAGCAACAACCAAGCTGCAGTGTTGTAAAATAATGTCCAATTTTCTGCATTGTTGTAAAGCACTTTCAAAATTAAACTAAGGTGGGCAATGTCGGCGGGGGCGTTGGTGAAGGGAAGGTCATTCGGTGTTCCCGAAACTTCAAGTTGTTTAACGAATGCTATGAGATTTTGAATATCGGTGATGTTCTCATATTCATTCAGGTGCGTCTCTGGGTCAAAATTTTGATGAGTTAGAAGTACAGCTCGAGTATCTGAATCAACGTTGGAAGTGGAATTGTCTGGAAAACACTGAATAAGTGAAAATAGTAACGTAAATGAACGTGTTTGCACAGCTTGCAAAGTTAACAAGGAATTGTCTCGTTCCGGATAAACTGGAACGAAACTTTCTGCCTGTGCCTGGACAGGCAATGCAGAAAACATTAAAAGGGCTACATTTAGTAAAATGTTTTTGAAGGACCAAATGACAATGATATTCATTTTAAATGAGGTATTTGGTGTCTGAGCTTTTTAAATTACTAAAATGTCTCCCTTACAAACATAATTTTAAAAATATTATAAAAAAGTAGCAATATAAGTCATCATTTAAGGATTGAAAGTAAACAAAATTTGTGGTAAATATATTTTTCACTGTTTTTAAACTTTAATTTATATTTTTGACTTTCTGTGAAAGAGACGATGCGTGAGTTGTCAACGACTAATTTTTTAGGCTAAAAAGTTTTTTCAGGATTAATATGTTTTATGCTACGCATAAGTGCACGTAAATTAGATGGATGCTTAGCGATTTATGTGCATATTCAAAAGTAACCTTTCTATTTTTAAACAGAAATACATAAGACCTTTTGTATAAATTGTTCAAAATTTCTTTATCATATTCTGATATGATATCCAACACTTTCAACGTTTCAACCATCAACGGATAAAAATGTGGAAGACAGTGCTATGTTTCAGATATGCAACTTACAACGAGTGTATTAGTCTCCAAACTGACATAAATTGAAACGAACCTTTTCATCAAATCGTTTTATTACTTGTTACCGTCAGCTTTTTTTTGGTTTCGACATGATTTCAAAATTCGATACAACATCGAATGGCCATGTATAATAATATGATAAAACAATACAAATTGGGGGTGATTTTTAAAGTTCGAAGTAACTAAAATAGTTTAATGAATTAAATTTGCGCACATTAATGATAACAGCGTTGTAAGCGCATAAAACATAACCAATGCAGCATCAATGTCTACAGTCTACAATGCAATGCAAGGTTAAAAAAGATATAATTTAAAATGTAAAGTCGTATTTTTAGATGCGATTAAGTATTTTCACTCTGATAATCATTTAATATTATGTAAAAAGATTGATTTAAAATTGTAGGTACAAAAATTAATGAATGCTTATGTTTTGAAAAATAAATATTCCATTTAAGAATGCACTAGAGAAATACATTCATACAAGTTTATCATCAGGTGCTTCAATTATTTTGTGACTAATATTTGTTATGTAATTTTTAATTAACTTTGATGTTTAACAACAACATTAAATTGCTTTACGTTTTGCATCGCCCGAGAAAAGCCCAAAGTCGACGAATGCGTATCCTCATTCCGTTGCGGCAAGTTAAATTTTGTTCCCAGTCTATCAAAAGGAAATCCCATTGCTCTTTTATCTGGATACGGTAGCCCATTCAAAGCTCCACAAAATGGATAATGGGGATACTGATTCTCCTCAATTAATCCTGCATCAGTTTCATCGCTCACATAAACAGTAAATTTAAATGAAACCCCTTCCCTTGTACCCTTTGGAACCAACAAGTTGTTAGGAAATCCACAAGCTCTCCTAATATTCGGCGATGTCAGAAGATTACTGAAAGGCTTTACATTATAAAGCGTTTTTATTCCTGGGGATGGTTCCACTCTGGTTATTGAAGAATCCGTAGACTGCCTCGTTATTACGGTTACTCTTTCTGGATTCAGTGTAATCCTAAATCTGTCCATTTCAATAGCTCTCTCGTGAGCCTCGTCTATATCAAGCAATTTTCCATCGTAGGAATATTCCTGCCACATGAATATTCTGACCATTCCATACGCCACCTCTTTTCGTTTGGACTCGATTGCAATGATGTAAGTGAATGGGATATAATCCAAAGTCTGGACGTGAACTGGAATTGGTTGATCGTTCACTGACCAGCAGGGTCTTGCAGCAGTACTGATATCGTAAGTTTTTGTCTTCATGTAAGTTGTAAGCGTGGGTGGTTGCAAATTCCGTCTATATGTGAATGGCCAGGTAACCTGCGGTAGCGTATATTGCCATGGACCTTTCAATGCCTGGGTTGCAATGTCTACTTCTAAAATCGAAACACCCGGAAATTCTAGATCTTCCTGCAAGTTCAGAATGAAAATTTGGTTGCTCATAAAAAATTCTTGCATAATATTTATGTGCATCAATGTTTTGATTTACTGAATTGCATACCTGTTTATACGACGGAAACATCTTTTTATATTCCCAGAAAAGTCCTTCCACTCTTTCATGAATTTGATAAAACGATCTATCCCTCATAGCTGTCTCAGGATGAGCGTGAACTCCTGAAACAGGAAACTCCTGCGGTTTTAATACTCCTCCCAATAATCTATGCATGAAGTTGTGAAAGCTTCCATAAAACGACAGATTTGCGGATTCGGCGTTTGAGGACTCCATAGTTGCTCCTAAGACAGCAGTTCCATTAAATCCTCGAATACTGACATGATTTCCATCTGTTCCCAAAAAGTAACCCCGTTTTATTCCTTCAGAAAGTCTGCCAAAGTAAAGTCTTAACTGTGCCAGCATCTGCCCATTATTATCCCAATTTCCAATTTTGTCCCCATCTGGTCTTGAGATCACTGGTGTATAGTCAAGATTCAAAATATCTGAAGCGTATCCTTTGGGTATCCGGTAATCAGGTTCTAGACCAAGTGGCGTGGCTTCAGGAAGGCCGTTGCTGAGCAACTCAGCATTGTATCTGTTTACTATGTTGTGGTTGTGATGCATGTACAGGAAAATCTCTCCTTTTCTGTCTCGATGTACCCCGTAAACTGAATCATCCCACCAGAATGGATTGTCTATATGCCAGCGAACATGAAACTCATGAAGGCCAGGATCACTGATCCAATAGTAAACCGGGTTATCTTCTGTATTTAGCTGGGGTCCACCAATTATCAAATGTTTTGGTAGAAAAAACTGGGGAAATATTTCCACGGCTGAGGGAATTGTGACTGTGGCACTGAATTTCTCTGCAGTTACGACGGATAAAGCCCAGAATAATTGTGCTTTGTTCACTCTCAGCAACAACCACGCTGCTGTGTTGTGAAACAAATTCCAATTATTTGCGTTGAAGAAAAGAACTTTTAAAATTATGTTAAGCTGGGCAATTTTGTCGGGGGCGTTGGTAAACGGAAGGTCATTCCGTATTCCCAAAGCTTCTTGTTGTTCAACGAATGATATGAGTTTTTGAGCATCGGTAATGTTAGCATACTCATTTAGGTGTGCTTTTGGATTAAAATTTTGATGAATTTGAAGCACAGCTCGAGTATCTGAATCAATGTTGACATTGGAATTGTCTGGAAAACACTGAATTAACGAAAACAGTAACGCAATGGAACGTGTTTGCTCTGCTTGCAAAGGTAACAAGGAATGGTCTTGTTCCGGATAAACTGGGACGTAATACTCTGCTTGTGTTGGACCCGGTAACGCAGACAATGTTAAAAGCGCTATATTTAGTAGAATGCTTTTGAAGAACCATATGACAAGGGTGTTCATTTTAAAATGTAGTGTTTTGAAAATACTTTACTTTTTTAAATCACCAAAATGTCACTTTTACGAACATAATTAGTACATGAAAGTTTGCGATAAGTTTTCAATTATGTACTTGAAAAATATATTTTCAATTATTTGATAATTTAATTAATACTTGGGACTTCTTGTGAGAGAGGTGATGTTGGATGTGTCAGTTGTCTCAGACTGATTTTTTAAGGCTAAAAAGAATTTTCGAGAGTGATCAGCTTTAGCACAAATATAGCAATGTGATCAATTGAAAATTAGCCCCTTCATAAAATCATTTTGTTACTAATGATTGTAACTTTTTTGTTTTGGCTAGGCATCAGAATTCGTTTTAAAATTGAAAAGTATGTAAGGTATAATTTATATGAAAAATCAATACAAATTGCAAGATAAATAAAACATGGCTCACAACAGCAAAAATTCTGCATTGAATGAAGTTTTTGCAGAGTTGACAGAAAGTATAGTTCAAGAGTTATATGAGCATGTCATAGTCATAACATAATTTGATCTTTTTATATGCAACATATAATGGACTACCAATAAAAATCAGAAAAATGCTTTTAAATCTGGATACATAATTCAATACATACATACATATTCTAGAATAATATTGACTAAATACATCTTCGTTGACCTGGATCAAAATTATGTTTAAATACGACTAATACACCAAAAATGATTGTTGTAGGTACAACAAACGTTCAACAAGTAGGTACCATTAAAAAATATTCTTAAAAATTAATTGAAGCTTATTCCATATTCTCGTCACTCGTAGATATTCATTGATCTATTCAGACAAATTATCAAATCAGGCTATTTGTTAATAGCACACAGTCACACATGACTATTTACGAGTAAGAATGGTTGGGTCCGGAACATTACCAAAAAAATATGTGCTTTGTCGCTGAGTCCAGAATATATTTGGTTACGGGAATATTTTTCGGAAATTCACAGGAATTTTTAGCTAATTATTACTCCCATTACATTTGTGACTCTCGTAGTCTATTCAACCAAACAATCCCAAAAGTCATTCATAGTCATAATAATTAATAATCATAGTACTACTTTCTACTTTGCATGACATGTGCGAAGATTGCATGCTTAACATATTCAATTACAATGCATCATCATCTTCCTGGCTACTTGCTCGATCAAGATCTTCCCTTCTAAACAAAATTTCGTTCTCAAAATTTGAACAAAACTTCTCAATTATTTTTTTTGCTTACAAACAATGTGAAATGAATCATAAAAATTAAAAAATATTGCTGTTCGTGTTTAATTGAACGAGTTCAATATTACAAACAAATACAAAAGTAAGAATATCAATAGCAGATATGCTAGCCCAAACAAAACAGACAAAGTTAACTCGTAAAAGTAAAAATGCTGAGTTAAATAGTTTGCACTGTTGCACATTCCGTCTAGTCAAGTTAACAGGTCTCGACATCGTGCCCAGATTGTTGGCCTTGATCAATCGTAACAGTTGATATGTTAATATGTTGATCATTTCGATAAATGACGTGATATTTGATTTTACCAAAGAATGTTTGTTACCGCTTTCCCTACATTTCCAAAGAAATTCTGTAAATTTCCAATTTCCCTTATTTAGCAGAGTGAATGTCCATATTAATGAATGCATGAAACGATTTGGAATCGGAAAAGTTTACGTGTTCCAGTCCTCAGGTTGATATGCATTTTGCATGTATTAATCCCAATATGCCCCATGTCTACCTTGTTGAATGTTTTCCATGAAATCCCGTTCCTAAAACTTCGCCCGCTTCATCGTCTTCCGGGTTTCAGAAAATGGGATCGTACCAAAAAATGTTCTATGGTAGATACTGTATTTAGTTTAGTTTTATTAGAGCCAGAAAACCCACAGTTAAAAAAGCATAAAAATAACGCATAATATTTCAACGAACGTTACATACATACATACTTACGAGGGTAATTGGAGGAATCATGCTTCAGCGTTTTATGGAACATAAAAGCTTATATTAATGAAGACAGCTCAATGATACATTTTCAGGTATTTTAAATCCAGACATGGGCAGAGGTCTGCTGCTGGTAAAGAACTGGTAATTTCAGGTACGTACTGGGTTTTGGACAACTAGTCATGCAGTTTAGTCTACATTCACGTTAAACTTGTCTACAATGTCATTTAATGAATTTCTGCCATATTGCTTTCATTTGGCATACACACAGAGAGATTTTTGTATATGCCTCTAAAAAATAAAATTCTACATTGTTAAATTATCTAGATTATTGCGTTCTAAAAGTTTCTCACATTAAAAACCCATTTGTCCAGTTCGCTGCTCATTATGTAATTTTGCTTAAAATAATATCTGCATGTGACGAATGTGATCATAATTGCATTCACTTGCTACAATCATATATACAATAGCATCCAAATTAATGCTTGGCCATTACTCTCATCTCATCCATTGCCCTCAGAACTGGAAATATCAAGAAGTCAACGATAAACTAACAACCGTTATCTTTGTAGACGACAAAATTTTCCATTCAACGAAAGTAATTTTATTTGCTTACTTGTCACCGCTCGACATTCAATATGACTAAATTGCATGTTTATTTTATACATATAACTTCAAGAAGGTTAATGAAAAGCTCATCCATTATTAAAATTTCATGAAAAGAAAGTACTTTTCAAATCGAATCATTTGATTCGTTCATATAATCTCACTCTCTCCTTGTTTCAATGTTCTCACTAAGTATCCTATCAACCTTAAGAATTTTAATACTCTTTTGTGTTGCTATTTTGACACTCTCTGATCACCATGTAAGTGCTTTAGATAATTTGAACGTGATTGTTATAAACTCCAACTATAACGGCTCTTCAGTCAATTCAACCAACAACTTTGCGCCACTTATCCATGGATTGATACAGGAAAGTGCTAACAGCAACAATGACGACTCTGCTCCAGCTTACACAAGTGAATCCGCCACATCTGCGGCAACAGGAAATCCTGATACCTTTACATTACGAAATCCAAACGACAATGAGATGGGACTACAAGAATACTCCAAATACTTTGGTTGTGCATTTTCCCCATACGTGAGAAACAACGCTTTTCGAATGAACGGTTACACAAACGAAGATATACAGAAAATGTTGATGGTTATTCAAACAAAGTGTCACTCCATCATGACATTCGAAATGGGATACTACGCAAGTATGTATGCCAATCGCAACTGAAGGTTTAAAATTATTATATGATAATTAAGCTAGAATTTATTAATTTATTTGTGCTTTTTAATAGACCCTTTTTTCTTCGGACCTTACGATGCCACCTCTCCTTCCAAAATATCCACTGCAGCCGCAAATATTAATCTCCAAAGAAACACATCCCTGCTTACTATTTCTCAGGGCGCTTTTGTTCTTGCCACATCCGTATCGACACGATTTCCTGATGTTGACGCAGCTTTTTATGCTGCACAGAAAGCCAATGCCATATACCCCGGTACTGTTTCCAGCATAACTTTGTTTGTACAAGATCCCAGTGGCTACAGAGAATTCGTTGGACTAACCCAAACCACCGTTTATTCGGGCATGTACCTTCTTCGTCAATACCGTCCTCAGGCGCACACAATGAATTTAAAACTGGGAGTCGTTGTCAGTTTCTGTGAGCAGATTTTGAATCCAAACTCCCAAAATGTAGGGTCAAGGTTGCTGTTTGAACTGTCATTGATAACCGACTACATAATTTGTGAAATTTATCCTTCAAGCAGTTACTATTCCTACACAGGATTGGAAGATGACTACTTTAAAAGTTCCGCAAACAGGAACGTCAAAAATCTATTCGAAATGGTAAAGTCAGCATTCTCCAGATCGGCACCAACAGTGGAAATTATATTAATGACTGGTTTATACTCGTTTGGTCAGTTTGATGGTGATTTAAAACAACAAAACTTTCGAGCCAATTCTCCTCTAAAAATCATGAGGTATTGGGATAAGACGGAGAAGTGGTCAATAGAAAATAAACAGAAAGTATACATGTACCAAGCTTTTGATACCTTTGAAAAACCTCAAATTGGATACGGGAAAAGGGACGTTTTAAACGGTTACTGGAAAATAGGAGATGATGAAAATACCGAGAGTTACATTATCAAGGGAACCCAACAAATTGTCAGCATATGAAAATTTCATGTATGTAATTTAGTTCTATCCAGAGTTCAAATAAAAAATGTCAAAATATAATAATTTATCTTTCCATGCAAATACATTACGCACGGGGTTTTGTTTCCAATTATTGAGTCTTCAATGCAATCAAGTTTAATTTTTGCATTTTTGTGTTATCAATATTTTTGAAAACAAATTCATTGTAAGTCGTAACAATGATAAGACCCGGCATGAAAATAATTCACATTTTAATCTAATGATCAGTATTGTGTCTGCAGTGGATCAGATAAATAACTGTCAATTTGTCAGTACAGAATCATGATCTGCACATATGCCATGTTATTCAATCAAACTGAACCAAGCACCTTGAATTTACCAACAATTTCTGGACTACGTGACCACTAATTGGCCATCAGTTTAAGTTATATAATTTCATGCATAATCGTTTCAATGAACAATCAACAAATTCATTCAACTGTCAAACATGATATTTGATAAACAAGCCATGAGACACGGCACGAAGGGAAAGTATGTGCATTATGGTATAATTATCAGAGTATTCCCGAATCGACTGGCAGTTCATTTTTGAGGGGGAGCGTAAAACATCATCATTAAAATTCGATAGCTATATACCAAAATGAGACCCGAATGTTTTATATTGCTAACTTTTGCATTCTCCTTTGCAACATGGACAGTGTCTGCAGAGCGAGCTCATCCGTTCGCACTGAAAACAAAAAGGCACCCTCTTGAAGACAAAGCAGTACTCACTCCAAAAGAGAAAGTACATATCAAGGCAGACGAACCCGGTCCTGACTACAGATTACCTACTTCCCTCATCCCCCAACATTACCTCATCCGGATTCGTCCGATAATCGACCGAGACCACCCTGGCATTGGAGACAAGGACACTGCCCGGGGGCTAGTTAGGGTAACCGTAAAATGTGTCGAGTCTACCAGTCGCATTGTGATGCACCAAAAATTCCTCCAAGTCAACGATACTTTTATTTCCGTGAAACAAGTGGATAATGGTGAAGAGATAGCGGTTTCTGGTGTCGAATACGACGCACCTAGGGACTTCATGATAATTAATTTGACTGCAGAGTTGGAAGAGGGAAATAACTATGACATTCAGATGGGATATTGGGCTCGTGTTCCTCCAAACGATAGCTTGAGAGGATTATACAGTGAAAGCTATTTGGATCCTGTCAACAATCAAACCAAGTAAGCGGAAAATCTCTGCATAGTTTTTTGATTATGTGCAAAATATATTTTTGAAATACAAAGAGCCTGAAACTATGTACATATATAATAAACACTAATGTTAAACATTTTGTTTTTCATAGAGTTATGGCTGTCACTCAACTTGAACCTTTGAGAGCACGACAGGTTTTCCCAAGCTTTGACGAGCCCACTTACAAGGCGACCATTGATCTGATCATTGGACGGACAGAAAACTTTACATCACTGGGAAATGGACCTTTAATTGAAACTACACCAGAGTAAATACCCATCTACACAATACTTACACTACACTGATACATTCTAGCATTAAATGACCTAATCTCTCTTTAAAACCTTTAGCCGTGAAAATGCTGGGTGGTTCTGGGACACGTTCAATACTACAGTTCCAATGCCCACATATCTTTTTGCCATGGCTGTTTCTGAATACGGTTACAATGAAGCCTCAGCCAACTTGTACCGCCTTCCAGTCCGTGTTTATGGTCCTCGTCATTTAACTGATGAGGACAAGGCTCAACTAACTGCCGACGGAAGCGCTTCCATTATGAACTATTTTGAACAAAAGTACGGAATACCCCACCACATGCCCAAGGTTGACTCTATTTCAGTCCCGTATAAGGGTGGTGCCATGGAAAATTATGGTCTAATCACCTACGGCGAGAAGCTTCTAATGTATCACGAAGGCGTCACCTTGGACACTGAATTAAGGCAAATGTTCCACATTTTGGCTCACGAATTAGGACATCAATGGTTTGGAAATTTGGTCACTTGCAAGTGGTGGTCAGATATTTGGCTCAACGAAGGTTTTGCCACATACGTCAGTTATGATGCTGTACAAAGCCTGTGGCCCCGGTTCGATATGATGACCTTCCAGGTTCACGATGCCGTAAATGACGCTCTTAAGTATGACGCTACAAATGAAAGTCATCCTATTCACGAGGAAGCGTACAACGCTGAGCAAATCGGTAGGAATATGGACGCAATTGGATATGATAAGGGTTCAGCGATGGTCAGAATGATGGTCAGCTTTTTGGGCGAGGAAAATTTTTATGAAGGTATCAGAGAGTACTTGAACACGCACCGGGATTCTGTCGCAGATCAAGATGACTTGTTTAAAGCTCTTCAAAATGCGGGTGGATCAAGTCTACCCAAAACAGTTACCGAGATCATGCACACGTGGACTCTTCAAAAGGGATTCCCTCTTGTCAGAGTGACTCTCCGGGAATCCGATAATTCGTTGGTGTTTTCTCAGGAATCCTGGAAAAATACAGATACCCAAGCAGACAACTCATCTTGGAATATTCCGGTAAGATACTTTGTACAAAATGGTCAAGACTCTGGACAAGAAGGAAGTCTGTGGCTATTGCAAGGAGAAGATGGGCCTGAGAATGTGACCATGCAAAATGGAAATGGTTGGATCTTGACCAACCCAGATGCAGGAGGTTACTACAGAACATTATACGACAACTTGTTAGCAGAAAGAATCACCGAACAATTGGAAAGCAATCATGAAGTGTTTTCAGCAGCAGCAAGAGTGAGACTTTTAGATGACCAGTTAACTTTGGGATTCCAAAGTAAGTTCTGATGCACCTTTTTTGTGAGTCCAGCTTTTCACATATTTTTTTAAAAACTAAATTACGTACTACTTTTCTGTTATAGATTATGTGGACATAAGAAACGGCTTGGAATTCACAAAATATCTCAGCGAGGAAACAGACTTAAGTGTATGGGCTAGCGTCCTCTCGAATCTTATGAAATTGAGAATGTTTTGGGGAAAATACAGTGTGGAGGAATCATTTGGTGACCTCAAAAGGTATTTACTTCCACGCATTGAAAACGTAATCGGTAAGCTAGGCAATATGACTGCAATCAACACACCTGAAGATGCATCTGCTCAATCTATCCTCTACGCCCAACTGATTGACTGGGCTTGCGCTTTGGACTCGGAGAGTTGCGCTGAATACTCTACACAGTTGTTCGATGAGTGGCAACAGAACCCAACTACAAATCCGTAAGTACAATTACTGTATTTAACTGACTGGCAGTCATGTCTTGATTTATTATGTAGGTACGTATGTATGTGTATCATAGTAGCATATAAATACATGATCCTCAATGTTTCTTAGGGTGCCCCATAATTTACAATCTACCCTTTACTGTAAAATGGTTGAAATATTTGGGGACTCTGGATTCAATTTCATTCTTGAGCAATACCGGAAACCTGACCAGACTCGTATCCAGAAAGCAAAAATGGCTTCAGCTTTGGGGTGCATTGGAGATAATGGCGATGATTATGAGTACGCACATTTTTGTTATTCTACTGAAAAAATACACATCTATAAATAATTCTGACTTACTGGAAAAATACTTTTTTTAGAGCAATAACGATAGCCTTAACGCGTGATGGCTTAGAAGCCGCAGACTCAGTAGCTCTCCTCCAACGTCTTCTCATGTTTAGCGGTGTAGCAAGGCCTAGGATCTTAATTTACGCACAATTGGCACAAACGTGGATAGACGAATACGGATGGACTGTTCAGGAACTAGTACAAGTTATTAATGTTGGTGCCAATTACTTTACTACAGGACAGGAAGCTGCATTGGTATGACATAAATGTTCTGATACGCAAACTTAATTTTTCCTTGTTTTAGTTAATAGATTTATGATTTTCCTATAGACAAGTAGCCTTGCATTGGTAGCTGCAGATGTATTCGGGAATTCACTGAATGCTACAGTCAAAGCAGTTCATGATAATCAGGAGTGGAATGTAGAAAACAACTTTAAGATCACTTCGTGGTTTTTTGCAAATAGTCAATAACAGAAACGATCACGGATCGACTACATATAAATTAATTGTATGGGAATCAAAGACAAATAAAACATGAGTAAATATTTAAAGTCCAAAATTTAACTAACCACTAAATGTAACCTATTTAATTCCATTTATCTGCTAATCATGTTTATAAAATTTGATAGAATTATAAATCGAACATAAAAAATGTAGCAAATTAGAAGATCCCATCAGACTCATTGTTATTCGTAAAAACTTTTACGTTTCCCTGGAAACATAGCGGCACTTTCACAATTCTCAACACTTTCATGAGAACACAGCACATCTCTTGTCGTAACAATAACCTCGCATTCCTTGTTACCTCACATAAAAAATCATCGAATTGATTATATCTTATGTCATTCCTAAACTCCAAAAACTAACCATATTTCGCATAATATTCCTAGAAATATGGTTAGTGGATTAAATTTACTTATAGCTAAAACCCTCGCCGTTGGAGTTCAGTTAAAGTATTAAGTTAGTATGTATGTGCACCCATAACTTCTGGTAGTAACAAAAACTACCCTAACGATTCGTAAACCGTTAGCGGTCTGCTGGTCTATATTCGATTGCAAAACGGCCATTTAAATAATAATATAAATTTTCGCTCGTGGGAATTCAGATGAATATGCTTGAGTTGATTTTTGCAGTTCCATTCAGTAGACCATTAAAAGTTAGGCGTGTTTGTATTAAAACTTAATTGCTACTTCCTTTTTACAGGAAACGTCTTAGCTATTTAATCTTTTTGCAAAACAATTTTTTTACTCATCACAATCCATCACAATGACAAAATATTTATCCTTAGAAATTGTGTTATATTTCCACTCGTATAATATGTCAAAGCCATTTTAATCCGAATGGTTGCGCCCATGTTACTACTACTATGTGTTATGGAATTTGGAAGCCAGTCCAAGTGCATGTAAAATTACGAAAATTCAACTAGTATTAATTATACCTCATTGGAAATTATACCTTGTACCTTACTTGGTGTATCATACAAATGTTATAAAAAGCTTACAGTGTATAGTTGTGCGTGGAAGGTAAATTTGTCATTTTAAGAAGCTTAGCTTGGCTGCTCTGTCCATTCTCAATTCCTATGCATATCCATACCAAGTATGATGCATTTAACCAAAACCACCGCATTGACTTGACACCAATAGTTGCCTACAAGTTTGATCTGATCACAACTCAATTCAGAACAGTAGTTTTAATTGCACTTAAAAACGCTCTGGTAGTCCGGTTAAATAATTTAATACTTATTTTTCAGGTGCAGTTTGAAAATTTATTTAGTGAAACCGTTGCATGTGATCCAATTCTAATTAGATTTTCTAAATAAGAAAATTACAAAGCAGTAGTCACGATAAAATGAAAATGCCGAATTCTCTGTTTGTTGTTTCTGTTGTCCTGTTAGTCTTCGGTGTCTGGTTGGCACAGGGACAAAGTATGGGGCAAGTTGAGAACGCAAATTTATCGGACGCAAAGCATGATGAAAATGGCAAATTTGGGTCAACTTGTTGCTCACCTTCCATGATATGTAAGTAAAATAAAAATTCAAATAAAAAATATATATTGAGCAAACTTTTATGCAATTCATGTGTAAATATGTTATGTACATATTTGTAATGACAAGTGATGCACATAAACATTTTGATTTAAAGTAATTTTCTTCTATTTGTTGTTAGTTTCTGATCGACCTGCAGCAGGCAAGGAGTGTCCAATAATTGACTGTGTTTACCCTTCTCCATGCTTCAACAATTGCAGGCGGGATACTGAATGCCCCGGTCCAACTGGAAAATGTTGCTGTTCCCCGTGTGGTAGCAAATGTATCCAAGGTCTTGGAACAAGCGGATGATTTTAAGTACTGCATAATTATAAAACTTGTGTTAAAAAAAATAAATGTTCGATGGATATAGGTATTCCATAAAAAAAAGTATTAAAAATACTATATAATTGCAATTCAATTATTGGCATGTAATTTAAATGCAAACTGCAAATCATTTTGACAATCATTCACCGAAAATGATATTCATTGCTTTTGTTTTTATATAAGATTACTTCCAATGCAATTTTGATAATAAAAGATTTTTTTTGAAACATGAATATGTTTTTAAAAACCTATTTTATATTATACTCGCTTACGTTACATTTCATTTGACTGTGCCTACATCGTTTATGCTACGAAAACATTCCTGCAAAGAAAACTTCTAAAAGCTCTACAGCATAAAATGATACGAATTACAAACTTGAGTACTGATTACTATCCTTCATTAGCTGAAAATCACTTGCCGAAATGACAAATACGTGTATATTATTATTATCTAGCTGAAGGAACAAAGTACAAAATCCGCCCATGATTTTTTTGTGTCATTTTCCAATACTTCAGCTTTATATTTTTGATATGATTACATTGCAAGTGCATTGTAAGTTGTAAGTTATTGTATCTGCGTGCTATGACATATCATGTACTATGAACCTTTAGAACTTTTTTACAACTTCAAAAGCACTTGAATTGCATTTTTGAGTACAGTATTTTTACGACCCTTTTCTGTAAAACCCTCAATACCATATTCCACTTTACCAAGTGAAGGTATTAAAGCTTTTTCAACAAAAGGATTTGAGCTGTGTTCTAAAAGTAGCACCCGCTCCGACAAAATTTTCATTACATACTTATTATATTGAACAAAGAGTATTGACCGTCATGCATGAAAGTACATACGTCTGAGCATTTCAACTTTTATGTACTTCCAAATTCCCATTCTAAAATACCCTAAGTAATGTAAAATTGAGATGACAGTGTTGCTTTATTGCAGGTATGTGTACATAGAGTTAAAATTGAAAATATTGGTGAATACTTTAAAGGCACCTGTTAGGAAGACGTCGTCTTAATTCTGTAAACCTGACATAAAAATCAGATCTTCAAAAAGCAATAAGCCATACAATCATTTGAATATTTTGAATCTTTGGGCATGATTTGAGTACGAGTGATTTGTAAAATAAACACAAACAGATCGTTGCAACAAACACAAACTAAAAACCTTATATTTAAAAATATAGCAGTTTCCTCCAAATTATTATATTGTTCTGTAAAAACGAACAATGTTTCTCGTACTCTTTTTTGTTCCATTTTTACTTGTCGTTTGGGTTGCCAATTATGGGGAAAGCAATGAAGAAGACAACAAAAAATCTGGCGCAAAACCTTGTGATCCAAACGCCGGTTGTGCTAAAATTTTAACCGGTAAATTGCTGCATGTTGCTTTGTTTTAAACTGATTAAGTAGATTTCTTTTACTAAATAATTTATTCATTGTGTAACCCTTAGTGAAATCGAATATTTATATACGTTGCAGATAATCAGCACAATGGAACTTGTCCTGATCCACCTATTCATAACGTTTTGAAATGTGCTCAGATCTCGTGTCAAAATTACTGTTTTACCGACTATGATCACAATGGCAACCAGGAATTCTGCTGTCCCAATTCGTCTTGCGGAACAAGATGTGAAAATGTAACAGCAACTACAGAATCATAATTTTAACGCTTGTACGTCATGTTTGCATCGCATACGTTCCTGAAACTGAAACGTAGTATTTTTGATTTTTAATTGTCTAACTGAATCGCTTTTTGATGCAATTTTTAACTGCATGAAATGAGCAGTATTTTTTATCAAATAGTATGTAACTTTATAGTATACTTACATGGAAACAGCTACCTATCTACAATGTGGTGCTTTCTTTTACCATTTTACTAATACTTAAATAAAATATTTTCTCGGAAAAAATGGTTTGGTTGTATGTACATTGTTATTTTAATCCATAAGCAGGTGTACGTAAACATAAACTAAATTTATTTCAACATTTTAGATTTGATCCTTTTCATACAGACGCCAAGAATTTTCATTCTGATTCCCACTATCCCAAATAGTGATTTCGACATGCATACATCATGAACATACCTACATGTACAACATACCTACAAATGTATGCATGTGTACCTATGGAAAAGTACCTGTTTCATCCACATTTACACCCTCCTCATGACGTTTTTACGATTCTTCCATGCTTCCCATTACAAAGCTTTCTCTTCAGGTATTCGAAACTTTTCATTCTCAATTTTTCTTTCAAACGAGTTAGAAGTTTCTCGTCCACATACATCTCTGCCTGAAAATCTCTTACATCAAGATAACATCAAGCGAATTTCGTGGTTAAACAAGTTGTCAAAATGGTTATGTTAGGATCTCTTAAATCTCAATTTTTTGTTTGTTTACTTCTATCCCTACTTATACTCGTCTCCGGACAGTTCGGAATGGATCTTAATTTGTTATCTGAGCCGTTAGATTTTGCTGGAGTATTGTCCGAAGGAATAAAAATGGAGGAAACGAAATGATGTTTGCGTGTCGGTAAGTTGATAGCGTATTTTGGTATTGTCACAATTTGTTTTTAGAAATATGTTATGTTTTGTGTTATTAAGAATTTTCGGGCTTTCATATTAGTAAAATACTATATTTTAAAGTTATTTAGAAGATATTTAACTATTTTTGAATGTATATTTATTTTTCAATACAATAGCTACATATCCAGACGACATAAGATGTACAACCCACGGCCAGTGTCCATAAAATCAGATATGCTGTTGTATACCAAATACCAACCAACTTGTGGGAAACGGTGCTTGGAGTCTGGATATGTAGCCAAGTAGACCATTATATAAGCTCATTAAACTTTTCATTGTGACATTTATAAACGTCGAATTTTCCAGATGGATAATGTAGTGTTCTTGAAATGATAATTTTATATAATTGTGAAAATAAAACTAAAGTTTTTCTTTACAACGAATCTTTATCCTGCTTGATAATATGTTTACGTATTATTGTTCATTGAAATTACCTACACACAAGGTAAAACTTCGTTTGTGGAAATTTATTCATCTACAAATAGATTCATAATGCAAAACATAACCCTACTTTTATTAACTTCCGAAAGCGATGAAATCGCATAGGAGGAAGTTAATGAGATTACTATCCTGTCTGTCTGTGTGTCTGTCTGTCTGTCTGTCTGTCTGTCTGTCTGTC
>JAQFZG010000542.1:0-31020 GCA_034695465.1 Entomobrya nicoleti
AGAAGTACTCTTATCTTCGTTCCTGTTTCTTGGAGGTGACATGTCATCTGAAGAGTCTCTCTTTCTTCGCCGTTGCGGAGGAGAAGACTGTCGACTTTTATGCCGAGGAGGAGACAAGTCAATAGAACCACTTCGTCTTCTGCGACGAGGTGGAGAGGTACCCCCAGAGTCTCGCCTTCTTCTTGCTCGAGGTGGAGATACGTCTCCGGAGTCTCGCCTTCTTCTTGTTCGAGGTGGAGATATGTCTCCAGAATCTCGCCTATTCCTCACTCGCGGAGGTGAAATATCATCGGAATTCCGTCGCTTTGGACGTGGTGGAGATAGATCATCATCATCGTGTAGACCCCTTCTTGGAGGTGAGACAGACTGCCTACCACCTGTTGTGGAATTCGCGTCTCTTTCATCATCCTCCAAACGTTTCCATTTTGACTGGCTGAAAGATTCCAATACTTGAACCTCGATCGGTCTTTCGTCAACAACTGCTGCAATTTGAGGTAGTTCCTCCACGTCCTCGTCATCAGAATCATTTGGGGGTACATATTCCAAATTGAATGTATCCTCATCAACTATCTTTAAACTTCAGACAAAGTGATAACGTTAGATTAGAACTAACACACACAGTCACACATGCATTTAAATTATACTAATAGAATAATAAATCAAATATAAGTAAACTTACCCCTTTCCAACGAATTTCTTAACTTTCTCCTTCTTCTTCTTTACTTTTACCAGGCTGACTTTGGTTTTTCCTTTTTCACTATTTCCTTTAAACATTCTAATCAAGTCCAAATGTCAATATAACTTAACGTCATCCACAAAGCTGCAAAACACCAATATAGTACTTTCCGACTAACTTTCAACACTTCTAATAGACTTCCTACCAGCTTATTAGATAAAGATATTTACAAAAACAGCATCGATTGATTGAGATTAATTATTTTAATAGTTATCGTTATCAATATATTATGGAATGGATTAAGAACATTATGATCCCGTGAGGTCATGTCATGTGTGACTGAAATCGTTTGTTGTGTTTTTACCTCAAACTTTATTGTTGTACATGTACGCGCTTGTGGCTTCAAGTGTTGTGGGGAAACTTGAGCACTCATTCATGCACCTTTCCTTGTTTACGTGAAACGTGAATGCGCGTGTATTGAGTATAGGAAGCCGGTGGTGAGTGGTGAATGAACGAAGTTGTCGAGATAGCTCGGTCAGTTGACAATGACGTTTAGCATTTAACTAATCATTAATCATTTATGGTTGATTGATTTAAAAAAAATCGGAAGCAATTCGAACGATTTTTTTAAATTCATTTTTTCAGTGGAACTTCCGAAAACGTTTATATTGCCCCCCTGTGTATTTGAATTGCTACAGTTTATGCTTTAATTCGCTTTACAAGACAAGCATTAAAGCTCATGATTTTGATTTATAATTTTGTGCTGTACAAATTTGTGAATACTGAGGACGATGTAATGATTGGATATTACGTAAACTGACATTATGACATCATAACATTCATAACATAATTTATAGGGTTTATTTTAAGACCATATGGATATTAGCTTATGGTTTTTGGTCGGGGTGGATCTACTTGACCTTCACCTGTATCATTATCGTTACACATTAAAGTTGAACGAGAAACACGCGCAGTTCACATTTTTTGATGTTTCTTACGTCACGTCATGATTTGATGTGCGACGATTCTGGAGTTTGTTGGTTTTGTGACTTTACTCTTGCTCACTGCTCACCTCGCATCATGTTGATTTACGATTGAGTGAAAAAAAACAACCCGCTTCCGACGATTGTTAAAAACATACAATGAAAATGATTACCTAACTAGAAAAATGCTATTCAGACCATTGACTACTAAAAAGCAATTAAAGTTACTTTATTTTTAAACTTTTACGTTACTATTAAACTGTAACAACCATACTAAAATCCATACATAATAACATCTGCTTGCGACGTGAATACTTACTAAACCACAAAAATATGAATTACCTTTTTTTAACAGTCAATATATTGTACCTATATGGAACGCCTTGTTCTTATCATACCAGCATACCACGCAAAGCGGTTTCATTTTTATGTTGTTGGTTTTAGTTGAATGTTCTAAAGGTGAATTTCTGGAATTTTTGTGACTACTCTTTCAATTCTGTAAATTGAATTTATGTGAAAACAATACACAGGTCGAATGTTCAGACTTACATATATATAATGTTTTGAAGTTTCTTCAATGCAATTACAGCTAAATTAGTCTTGAAACAATAATGGCTCTCGCACAAGCTTGCTATTCTAATTATGCTTTACAACAATAATGGCTGATTTCAAATAAATACTGATAAACATAACATAACAAAATAGATACATAGTATAGTATATATATTATGTTATGTATATATAACTAAAATCTGTTATTTATCATTGAATAAAATCGTTTTTATTTTCAAGCAATTAACATGCAAAAATATCTCCTTTGAAAGGGGAAAGGGGTTGATCTCCAATTCACCTAAATAAGATATCGAATAAAGTGTCGGCCATTAATTACAATTGCTCAATATACTAGGAGATTTGTCGATGTGATGGAAAATAGTGCACGTATTCGTTACTTTCGTTAGTGTTTCCTGTTTTCGATTGGAACGTAAGCTCTGTGCAAATCATTTATCCAGAAATATTTCATCATGTGTTCTACTTTTAGGTTTTAAGGCCATACGCCGATTAATCACATAAATTGTTAGAAACTAGATTCAGAACGGTATTTTATTTACAATTTGTAAATTTAACATTCTCTATGCTGCAATAACATCTAAAATTAACGCATTTCTAATTAGGTGACACGCTTCTTTATATTTATGCATTGCAAATTGCAAAAAAACAAGTGCAATGCAATTAAACAAATTCTGTACCCAATTCGTGTGTTATTCTTTGCAAATTTTATACTATCTGGCGAATCTGGTGTGCACATGTGAGAAAAATGAGTCTTATTATCCAGTCTTTAAAACTCAAAACCGCAAAATGTACTGCGCAGTACACCTAGACTGTTACGAAGTTATGATATAATGTAGGTTTACCACACACAAACACAAGGTATGAAAAAAATCACCACATTCCATTCCGTTAATTTTGCTTTTAATGTGAATGTAAAATAATTTTTCTGGGAGTTATCTTCTATGTTTCTTTTTTTTTCTCATTGTTCTGAACCGTAAAACGGAAGACGATATAAAATTCAAAAACACATTCAGGTTTTGCTGGTTGATCTAGTAATTGATAATTCTGAAACATTGCACAGTTATATCACATAAATAGTAAAATTATTAAAACATGCTATGCATATGATTATTTTTAAGAACTTTTCTTGTTTTAATGCGAAAAGTTCGCAAGTATTATTGTTGTGTGACTTTGTCAAACAATGTTTTCAGAAATGCCTAGGGTGAAGGGCAGGGTGTAAAAATAATATCATCACATTTTACATCCTGCTGACTGATTGATTCTAATTCTTGCACGTATGCGCATGCGGCGAGTAAATACACATAAACGTGTTTTTAATCGTTAACTCATTAAACACGCATGTTTACTTGCTTTTTCGACTTCCTCCATAATATTTTCTAGTAATAAAAAACGAATAAAACAACTTATAAACCTGTGAATAATACTGAATAGCAATTAAAGTAAACGGAATGACAGAGTTTTGGTTGTAGGCAATATGAACTGCAAAACGAGAAAAAATGCATACACTGTAGGTATGTGTCATCGTTTTTTATGTTGGGTTAGTTTTTGCATATTACGTGAATTTTATACAGTGGTGTAAGTAAGCTTTTACTTCAAAACTTTGATGAAGCTCTGTCTATCCGTTAATAATTTTAAAAGTAACAAATGACTGGCGAATTTAAACTCAAACGTTAACTGAAGGTTATTTTTTTTAAAAAATAAGACAGTTTAAAAATTAGCTATGAAACGTAAAGAAAAAGGGTATTGTAATATTTAAAACTGTTTTAAAAATAAAGTATTGTATACTAACTTTATTATACACCTGTTTACTTTAAAAAATATTATATAACCGGCATCTCAAATGCCTGCAAGCAGTATGGTACATTCAGACATGCAGAAGAGCTCAAAATTTTATTCATCCAGGTAAACTCATTGTCTTAGAAAATTCTCACAAAGCAAACGTGCCAATTAACTCGGCTCCATCATTATCCTTTAATTTCTCAACCTAAAGGTTCGCATACATACAGATAAAACTTCAAAATAAGAATTTGCTATAAACCGCTAAAGTGTACAATTTGGCCAGCATAGCACATCAAAGTTACATAGATTACGTTGGAGAAATAATTTTCAAACTCTTTAGTTAGTTCTTATGTCCAGAACAATGCAAAAGCATAAAAATATTTTCAAAAACTTTACCGAATTATCACTACGTCCATTGACATAGGTGTGCTAATTCAATTTATTCGTCTCAGATTTTAGCAAGGAAATTAGAAAACTTGATGTATATGTATTTATTTGTATGATATGCTATTTGAACTGAACTTTATGCTACTTTGATAGCTTGGGTACTACTACCAAGTCGAATTTAAATATTTATGCGCACCTTTCCATTGTTTTCGCTCAAAATATTCATGTACTTTTAATTGAGTAAAAACTCTTCCTTTTCGTCAATTATCCAATTTTTTTGCTTGAAGCTACTCACTAGCCGGTTGCATGTTTGGAAGTGATTTTACCAAAACTTCGGAGTATAAATAGGAAAGTGCAGTGCAACGTGCAACCTATGTTTTACTCTCTGTTTGTGCGGATAAATGATAATGGGAGAATCATGATTCCCTGCTCAAAGTGATGATATGGTGTGGTACATCGAACAATAGGGTTAGATTTTTTTCTTCATAATTTTCTTTTTTTACAATCTTTTTTTTTTCTTGAGCAATCGAAATGAAACGACTATTATGAAGTACGAAATTCCGTGATATGGGTCGTTTATATGGTGGTGGCGCAAAACATGGAGAATGAGAATGGCATGCAATTATTCAGGTGTATTTCAGGTACACATGTATTCCGATTTATTATAACAATTATAATTTTGAAAACAATCTTCTATTCTTCGTTTCATCGTTGAACATTATTTTAATGAAAAAGAAGTATATGAATATGGGTATTTTTACCAACTTTAAATTGCTACTGTAGTTGGTTTAGTAGTTGTACACATTTCCCTGCTATTGTTATTCTGTTCTCGTCTCCGTGATATATGTGTCCAAGATACTATACAGACGGTAACTAATTCAATTCAGTTCAACTGAGTGAATCACTATCATGCTCAAAACAATAAACTAACTAAAGTACATTACATGACGGAGCAGTTTAGTTGAATCATATATTTCAGTCAGTTTTTTTTTCAGCTTCACTTTTCACAAAAGAGAACCCATAAAGTCAAAGTAGATTAATACATTGATATGGAACATGAAAAGGAGCGAGAGCAGAGCTTCAGTTTTCTGTGTACCTATACGCACAAATAAGAAGTACTTGTGCTATTGCTTTCAAAGTTAAAAAAAATCTTTCCATAAAATAAACTTTATACAAAAGTTTTTCAGGATAATTACAAGTTAGTCAGCTACTTTGCATAGAGATTCCATTTAATGTAGATATGCATAATGTATGTATTTTTACTTTTATTAAAATAAATGTGAACTGCATAATATTCTTCTTGTCACTTTACTCTCGTTGTTGAAACAAGTCGAATGAAACACGCATGGAACTCACTTTTTCATCATGATATGCGTACTACTCCTCCTTGTATATATGTCGTCTATTTATTGAGTGAGTTTTGATGGTAAAATGATATGAAGTTTGTCCTTATATTGAAAATGGATGGATGGATAGATTGGATGAGCATGTAGATTTCAGTTCCTGCAAGACAAGACCTTTGGTAACCTCTTTCAGTTTACTGTAGGTAGTCCGT
Organism: Entomobrya nicoleti; assembly: GCA_034695465.1. Taxonomy (NCBI): domain Eukaryota; kingdom Metazoa; phylum Arthropoda; class Collembola; order Entomobryomorpha; family Entomobryidae; genus Entomobrya; species Entomobrya nicoleti. The sequence goes on from JAQFZG010000542.1 coordinate 5,951, forward strand.
CAGTCAAGTCACGTAAAAGATTTACGGATTTACTACGGTGATTTTCTCTGCAGTTCTTGTTGCTCACCTTTTTTGTTTGAAATGTGCAATTGAAAGTCTCTCTGAATTGCATGAATAACATATACCATTGCATTGCAGTGTAGACTTTTAGAGCCAAAGAACTAGAAAGGGATGTAGTATCAGTATTACAGAAAACAGTGAGAAAGAAAAGAAAACCGAAACAAGAGGAATTAGTATATGATATACTATTATTCAATGTACTACAACTTGTCACTGCCCATTGTGAACTTGTTAGCTAAACTTTATTACCAACGCTAAATCCTTTGTTTAATTGTACCTTACTCAGGTGTGCACTGTGAAAAAGTGGTTGGGTGGGATGCATGTTTTAGACCTTACATGAAATCCCAGTCCACCTGTTCCTGATTAATTTGCGGGTTTCGGTTCCTTTTGTTGCAAAATGTATTTTTGCATTTACTTTTGAGTAGAAAATCAGTATTTAAATGTATATAAAACAGGTAAGATTCAAAAAGAAAATTAATTCATATTTATTTCCACTTTTCAACACTTTTCGGTTTGCATGAAAACATTTTGCTAGCATGACATAGAATCAGGAACTCTTATATGTCTTATTGTTCTTATGCGAAAGACGAAAACCAGACAAACTAAAAGTTCATTAATTCCAGTCGAGTCGCAGATTAATATTCCTGTTTCCTAATGGGATGGCTAGTCCATTTGTCAAAGACAAGTCAAGTGGTCCGTCGTGTTTTTATTCACTTTTCTTTATTTGGTTTCCTGCCGGCATTACAAAAAACTAGATTAATAAAAAATACTCCTGGCATAAATACTGACCTTTCCAACTCTTCAGCGGTCACCGGTTTTTGGTTTTTGCTTTGTTGTTCATTATCTCGTATTACTATTATGTAACTTCAACTTACCCACAAACTTTTTGTTTATAAAAAAGTGTATGAATCAGCGGAGAAAATACATATCAAAATGTAGTACATGAATTACTTATTAAGATAATTCATATAGCACAAAAATGAATGGTTTGCACATTGTTTCCAGTCGGAATCGCAAACATGTTTGCAAGTTTTAAACAAGGGGAACATGTGTGAAGGAGGTACATATTTAGCCATTATGGAACATTATGTCTCATCATGTTGTTATTTTATATGAGTCTTCAAAATGTACTACAATGAATGAATACATATTAGTGGTATTATTATTATGTTTACTACGCAGAATGAAAAAAATATTATGATTACATCTTTTCACGGCATAACTCACCTTTTCTACTAAATTTTTCGCATTTTATCTGATTCATTTTTTCAAATTACTGTGATATTCTCATTGTATTTTGTTTTTGCCGCAGGTTTCAGCACAAATTATACCATGCGAGATGCGAATTAACTACTGTGGTCACTGAAGAGTGAATTTCGCGAATCCAGTCAGCATCTTCGTACTATTCGCTCATCTATTTTCAGCTCAGTCTATACTTCAACTAGTTTACATTCTATCATGTTTATAACAAAAATATGATGGAATTTTAAGGCAATACCAACTGAAAACAGCATTCCTCATCCTCATATCTCCAAAAAATCTTTTTCAAACGATTTTCCTGTGAAACCGCGAGGATCTTGTGGCAGCAGTGTATTTTTAAATGTTTGCGTGAAAGTTGAAACGATTCACTGATTTTATGAACTGGACCTGGACCTCAGAATCTACATCAACCTACCTTATACACTCCTACTGCATTTTATATTATGGTAGGTATAAAACCACAAAAAAGTCTAATTCTGATTATGTAGTACTATTAGCTTGCCTTATAAATATTACATACTATTTGCTAATGATTATCATGCAAAGATTCAAGTGCTGCCTGTAGAGTGCAGACGCACTATTTTAGCTTATACGCAAACAATGATTTTTTTTTCATATTGTAAAATAGAATGGAAGGTGAAAGATAGGTATTGACTCACTCTCGCCATTTATGATTGTGTTGGTGGTTTATATAGTTGTTAATTTATTTGTTTTTCTTTATGTTAATATTTAACGATTACGATTTGCGAATTATTTTTTGCAGCTAAGCTCATTGTCCTACAAACGACAATTTTACTAAAATCTCAAGAAGGAGAGCATGCACTGGGTCTCCACTGAAGCTAATAAAAATTGTTATTGGTAATCCGTTGTCGGAATATTACTCCAGCTCTAAGCACCATTAATCAACATGCAAGAATTAAAAGTGAACAGCAAAAATACTAGTACTGAACACAGGATTACTGTTCCCTCAGGTGTTTCATCATTAGAACATATTACTGCATTAAAGTGTTTTGTACATGTACTCATGATTTTGATGGGATGAAGTTCAAAATATAATCCATCATTTTACATAGTACTTCAACTTCAGTTTTGTCGATTTTCGTGGTGGTGGGTGACAATGTGCAAGTTCAGTTCTTTGAACATCACCATTGAATACACAGCCAAGTGTTTGACGTCTGCAAAACTACCCTGTATACGTTTGCAATGAGAAAACAATTATATCGACCTTGTTTCAGTGCCAAGATCAAAATGAAAAATCGGTAGCATCATCGCATCGACGAATTTTTTAAAGAGTGCAAAGGATTGTAATTATCGTTTTTAATTTTCAAAATCTGATCAATACGTGAAAGTAAAAATTCGGAGGAAAAGTAAAGCGTTCCTGGCATTTGCGAGACAAATGCCAGTATATACCAAAATAGTCACAGTCAGCAGAACGAGATCAAGTTCAAAACGAGACAAGAATGGCTCCGTTCGCATTTCCTCACAAATCAGACGATGGAGTGGACGAGGTTATGGAACTCCAAAATGCCGCACACTACAGTCCTAATATTGCCAATTTACAACCTATTTCCATATTTGAAAGTATAAATTCTGTGCTTCACGCCACCAAGTCTACAGATACTAGCAATAATGGTAAGTATGTCTCTTATTTAAACTCTTCTAAAATCTACCTAAGTCAAGATTTCTCCTCTTAACCCATTCAAGAAAAAACAACCGAAGCATATATATGTACCTATCTACTGAATCTTAAATGAACTACGAGTGTCTGCTGTCTACCGATTATTGTCATGATTTTTCCAAGTGATTAGATTATACATGACTGTTTACTAATTTGCGAGTCCTCCAGCCACAGTCATGGTTGATCATAGTCACAATGAAGTCATAAAAAGTATGACTGAGCAAAACGAATTTTACTGTTCTTTTCTTTCCATGAGATTATTGTTTCCTTTCTTTCTTTTTGAATAATTCGATGTAAGTACCGTGATAATAACATTTAAAAGTACAAATGACATCATGTCCATAAAGCATTTTCTCACGAAAATGTTCCGAAAACAATGGAAATTTTTGGGTAACTAGCCACAAGGCATTTAATATCAATGACACCTTTTTTGTAGAGATTTAGTAGCATTTACATACAAATTTATTACTACTACGCCAGGTAAAGAAACTATACGAAGATATGTACACATGCATAACATACATGGTAGGTATTTGTATTTGGGTATTTTTTGCAACCAATTTTTTGTTCTTTGAGAAGCAAGTCAATCGTGACCAAGTTGTGTGGTTTTCAAGAATTTACTGGATAATACCAGCTTTAAATGAACTTCATGGTTCTTGTTGATATGTGAATTAAATGTAAATTTTGAGATGATAGCAATCTTTGTTGGAGTGCAATTTAATATTGTTGGATTGTATTGCATCATCACATCATACCAGATACAAGTAAAGGACACAGGGTGTTATTGAGTTTGTCTCATTCCAGTTTTTTTGACAGTGTCCATGTGGTTTCCGAGTATTTAATCCTCTTTAACACATGTCAATCAATAGGATGATCGCACTTTTGATATTTTTTTATCATACATATACATAAATACATAAAACAGGTATGCATATGCATAACTCCTAGTTCTGAAATCATGAAGTCAGTGCATGAATGCAGCTCATTAGGCTCAGCTCAGGTATGATGTAGGCATCAAAAATGAATTGATGCAACAAAGTGTCTTTGCATTTTCGCTAGTAAACAGCATCGCGTACTTTTTATTTTTGCAAAATGAATTCCTACCCAGAGCACTGACGACAGATGTGTTTCTTCCATTGTTGATAACTTATTCCCCGTTACGGCCACACACTAAAAATGTACAAATAGATTCCTGCATGACGTGAACCACTTTTACGAAGCTAACGCATAGCATACTGTCCTTGTCAATAAATTTCCCTAATGATCCTGTAACTCAAAGTTTCTGAAGACGTCGCAAAAATGTTATGACGCAGGTTTTTTGTTTTACTAATTAAAGAGTTTTCTAACCAAAAAGGGTCTTGATGGAAGCTTAGTAAAAAAAACTAGCATAGTTTAAACAAACCTGTTGTACACTGCATATTCACAAAATAGTCTTGGAATTTTACAACAGTAGCCAACATAGTTTATACACTAGTAACTTGAGTTTAAATAGATGTGCTATTTAACTACATCATTATGTACATGCATAATTCATTAAACACCTCCGTTTTATTACATTCATTTACGAGAATTCTCGTTGCAACATGACACGATCTGTAAAACCAAGAAATACTTCCAATCCTAAAGAAAGGACGAAGACTTATATATCTGCGATATTCCTTTTGATCTTAATTAGAATAGTTAACTTACCTGTAAAGCGTAAATGGTAGAAATTGGATAGGACTTAAGGAAATAATCAGGCTTTTGACTTGAATTGATATGTGCTCTGTTTACTAAAAACCATTTTATGAAACAAAGGTTGATAGGAATCAAAAATGAATATGTAACTTTAAAAAATTAATATTAATCTTCGGTTACCAACTGTCTAGGTATACAAATATAAAACATACTTTATTGATCTTTTTGTAGCCAGTTTATTACATGTTACATGACGTAAGGAAATGTCTACAGGAAAGTTCAATTTATTTTAATTTGTATTTATTTTGACTTTATGTGAGCAGTTATGTATGATAATACATTTGTGATATTTAAGACAATAAAATATTTTTTATTCATAGTTGATCATAAACAAATTGTGGCAAGTGCTAAATAAGGGCATTCAAACAAACTGGTTAACAATATCTAATTTACATAGCAAATACGGATGATGGATATTATCTGAAACCTTTTTAATGCGACTGTAAATTCCGGCATTAATAATCCACAGTAGTCACTCATGGTGTCAGAAATCAGTCAACCGGGATTGCTATGCCATTATTAAAGAGTATAAAAGCACTTGTTTATGAGGTCTTTTATATGACTTTATTCATATGGTATACTGAAAAAGATTAAACAAGTGGTTCAAAAATTATATAATACCAGTTTTTAAATCGACAAATCATTTGTAGAGCTCACTCAAGTATGGATTATGTCTAAAACTTTAATAGTCAATATTATGTCCACTTTTGTTTAAGACAGGTGGTTGTTGTACATTGAAAAGAAAATTGAACCGTTCACCCTTTGCACTACTGTCAAAATATTTCATCGCAAATTCGGTTTAAAGCGTTTCGTACCTTAAGTTATTTCATCCTCTTCATACATACTACATGTACATACAGTATAGTATACACTGAAGATGCATAAACAGTGCGACTGGGTTTCCCCAAAACCTCAGGAACACGATATTATATTTTGATTGAAGAATGGAGTTTGCACGCCTTATTTTATCAGATACCCTGAATTTCTAAAGCACATTGTTATAGAGCTGGTTACATCACGTCTTCGTAGTACAAATGGTATGTAATTAGCTAAAGATTTGTACGAAGAAAACATGGGTAGTCTAGTTAAGGCTAAAAACAGCTTGTTAAACCGGCAGCATTTCCCCGTATCTGGAATTAAATATTTCTAGTGCAATTAGACATGTTGTGTCATGCAATATTTATGGAGTATTTGGTTGCACAGAACATCGTTTCCATCCATTCACCTTTAGTATTAATAACAGTTTGTATTCTTCCTATTATCCAAACGGGATACATGCACATAAAGTTTCTGATCATTTTCAGTTCTTATACACCATCTTAAAATACTATTTGTGGAACACCTAGATTGTTAATTTTTGAAGACTACATGAATTTATCGCTTAATGTATTATTTGGAAACGCTTTGCTTTACAAAATATTATAAACGTATATATGTCTTGAAATACTGGTTTGAATCTGATACACTTCAGATACAAATGTTCGGCTTTTTCTGTTTGTATTTTTACGGAAAAGTTTACTTTTCCTTTCTTGATATTCTTTTCTTGTCATGCGATTAAGAAAACTTTAGGTATACACATCAATTGATCAATTATTGGTGCCATGCAATCACATATCAAGCGCATGCATGTAACTGAAATAGCAATTATACAAATATCCAATTTGGATACAATTTACCTTGAATTTCGATACTCAATCTAACGAATAGCAGCATTCATGTGACATTGTTCCTATTTCAGTAAAATTTATTGATGTATTGTGTGATTCCAATATTTATGTTATGCCATTTTTTCTTTGACCACTACACATGCTGAATAATAATATTTTTACTGTTAAATACTAAATACCTTGTTTCATGTATGCTTTATTGATACAGTTGATTAAAATGCATGCAACCATGCATTTTCATGGACATCACAATTTGTAAAAAAAATATTTCCGCCTGTTTCCTAAATATTTCACAATTTTGCATCTTACATGACAGTGGCATTTTTCTCTTGTTGTGCTACTCGGGCCCTGCAACGTTTATGAGGTCACCTTGAAAATTTTCCGTTTAACCTTTAGCTAAGAATGCTGAAATGTGACTGCTATAATGGTTCATAGAATACTTTAAACTGATAACTGTCATGATCATGATTCGCTGGAAATGAATGGCTCGGCTTCTGGCTAGCCGCCCTTTATTACCTATTGATCACTTCACAAACTACTTTTATGGCATATTATTACTTTTATTATCTTTAATAAATGTGCATATTAATTAATTACTTGATTGACAAGTTGGATTGGATGGATGGATGGAATACAGTGCATTTTTTAGCATAATTTTAGGTAATACTTGTGTTGCAGTTGCAGTGTTCAATAACTTGTAGAGAATATTGATCGTATTCAGATCATAATTTGACTAATAATTTTTAGTGTTTGAAATACAAAACAATGCATCAAGCTAGTTTATATTTGAAGGGCATTAAATATGTAATTGTGCACTACTAGAGGTTGAACTGTAACGGTGCAGACATATTGATTAAATGTTGAATTTTATCAAATTCCATGTTCATCTTATCAAGTTCACATCCTTTATGACTAGACCATCCTCCATTTTGCTGTTTTGTTCTGAGTGTACCGTCAACTCCGTATTATTTGCAAAGATACAAGTGCAACTAAAAAATGGACAAAGGTAAGCTCTTTGGAATGAACTTGAAATTGACTTTATAGCTTGTATTGTCAATAATATAATTGTTCATCGTTCATGTATGAATCTCATTGCCATATGCATATGCTCGGCAAATAACCGATGGGACTCTTGTTAAGATTAAATTAGTTGGTTCAAGTTTACATTTAATAACAAGTGTTTTTCTTGCGAAACCCTTTTTGTGACATTATTGACTGTTCTGATTAGCACTCATTTGTTGACAAAAGAGGCTGGTATAAATTTTTATCACCTTTTGTTAAAGTCATCTAAATAAGTGGCAAGTGGATTATACTTGACCACAGTATCGAGCAAGAGCTGTTGTTCATTTGATAAGAGACGAATTTATATTGATAACAACCTGTAAATTGCTTTTATCTACCGTATGGTCCGTTACATTTCGGCTCCGGACGAACGGTGTTTATTCTTGAAAAGCTTATGTTGCTCCTCCTACGTTTTGAATTTATGGAGCCGAAGCTTTCTCTGATTTTCTGATTTGTTACAATTTATTTACTTTAATATGTGATTGATGATTTGATTTGGTGCTATTATGAAATTTGTGGATAATTTTTTCGTTATGAAGCAGCTATAATTATACATGTTATTTTCCATAATGTTCTGGAACGCTGTAAAATTCGGAAGTTCGGAAGTGATCATTCATTTATGATATCGATAACAATTCACGAAATAAAATTCATATGATGTTCATGCATCTAATACGGTAATATAAAACCATATATATGTTATATGTATCGCCTGATCAAAACGTGGTCACACGATTGGACAATGTCCGTGCATGTTTGTATTGAAGTTTTTCCTAATTTTGCGGCGTATACAGTAGTAAGTATTTCCAATCCAAAAGTGTGACTCTTAAATTATCAAGAGCAAGTTTTCACTTTTCACGATCATCGATTTGTGATGCAATCCAAATATTTACGTTGTAGTTTTAAGCTCATATATCCGTCGCATAATTTTCTGGCAATTTTGAACAAACTCTAATTGCAACAATTGTACTTAAAGGTATCAAAAATTTGTTTGCATTTAGAAATTTGCATCTGTAGTGGTATTAATGTTACACATTTTTGGCGATAGGTATTAATTGGATGGATGCATATTATGTGAATGAGGATGGCAAAAACAAAGTACGACCAGTTTACATCATAAATGGATGCATGCAGACGTAAACAATTCCTACTTAGCGGTACCTTCTCCACTACTGCTGGAATGGAATTAATAAATTTTTTTGCATGGGTGGACTATAAAGTTTTTAATTGATGTTTACCAGGTTTTGCAAACGACTTGGAGATTTGCTGGGAAATTTAGACCTAAATACCTTTGTGGTAAAACAAGTTCTTCATACACGCCAGTATACTCAAGTCTGAATACTGAATTACAGTCCATGAACACTGCAATGTTGGAAAAAAATTAAGTCTAAAACGACAAAATATTTAATCTGTATTTTTTTTTTCTACTAGCCTCACGCTAATAGTCAATATAAAATACTACTCACAGACATCAAATTGATAATTGAAAGATATGTTATTGAAGAATTCCCTAAAGTGTGTGGCTCTTGTCTAAACCATGATAAAAACTATATTAATACGTACTGCTAACGTAACGCTCCGAAGATTCCAAACATACACAGAATCCATACTTGCTGTTAAAGCAAGTATCACTCTTCAATGTCTTATCCACAGTTAAAGTTCCATATGGATGCACAAAGCAATCTGACCATGATCTTATCGCAACAATGATTACGTCAACGGCAACCAGGCATGAGAATACAAGGCCACGCGCCATCAAAGAACCGTCTGACTGCTGCAAACTTGTTATGTCCACTTTCATGCAATATATGAATATGAACTCGATTTTCAATTTTATAACTTGAAATAGAATGGACAAATTGGAAACGTTAGCTTTATACCTAGAACTTCAAAGTGACTTAAATTACGTATGTCTATGATTTGGCTTATTTAGAATATGGAACAAGTGTAGACTTTCTTCTATCAAATTTTTTATAAACTGACTGAGTCGAACCACCTATTTCCATTTCCAGTGTAATCCAAAGGGTTACTGAAAAGAACAAGACATGCTTACCTAAAGTTACAAAAATTGCATAGCTAAAATCATTTATCCTGTGCACTACGATGCAAGTTAGGAAAATTTATTTTCAGATAAAAGTTTTCCCCGTTTCCAGCCAAGTGACTTGACTCATACAAAGACATTGAAATGGGCAAATCATTCGACCTAATTGAAAGCAATAAAAGTACTTTTAGTGCAAAGATCACCTTATAATCCATTCTGTATATATTTTCGTAGAAATTTTACCAATATATTATACATAAATAATGTATACTACGCATATATATTTATGCATTCCTGTATCTGTACGTTTTTTCCAGGAATGGCAAACAATACGTTTTAGGTTATTGTAAATTAGTGTTTTACCTGAATCCACATGGCTTGTTCTTGTTTTTTTATGTTTTTAACTGTAACTCAAGTTTTTTTCCTTAATGAAAATTTTGTTTTTACCAGAATTTGCCACATTGATGAATTTGCTATATTGAAGTATGTACGTAGTTTTCTTAAAACAAGATTACCTATTTCGAAAGAAATTGCTATTCAAGTGCATGCTTTTATCATTATAGCCTGTGATGTGTACTTTGTGGTGCAGTGTGTGTGTGTGTGTTTTGACTGCAAAATAATATAGGTAAATATTAATTATATGTATCCTTATCGTGCCGTGTCATGTCATTGGGAGATTTATTTAGACTGCATATAGTATGTAGTCTATCAGAGGTACCAATTGCCTTATCATTTCATTTGTGAGCTCTGCCTTTGTGTTTTCCCTTTCTTCTTCATCTCACGCAAACATTATCAGGTCATTAATGAGATAATAAATTTTGTACTATAGTGTGCTACAAAAAATTATACTTTACTACAACAAGTCTATTTACTAATTGCAGAAAGCATCGGAATTTGGGATCAAATTTCTTGGAAATTTGTTGAAATTTTTTTATGCATTGCATATTGCATATTATAATTCAAAACATAAGCAAGCCCAAGTACTATCATAAGCTTTCTTTACTTTTCAAGTTTGGAAGACATCATGCTAGAAATACAAATGCTTTGTGCTTAAATTCATTTATTAAAACACATGTAAAAGTTTTTCTTATAAGTTCCAAAATATTGTTTTCGAACTTCTGTGGTCTTCGAGTGATCTTTAAAAACTTCTGGTAGTGTCATTTAATTAAGCTGTAAAATGATTAAAGGCGTAGTTGGGATGATTATATAAATTGGTAAATATGTACTAGTAGGTATTGTTGTTTTTGTTAACATTTCAACAATGTCAAAAGGAGTGACATAAAGTAGCACCAAAATGGTTTCTCCATGTATTCATTTAAAACTAAAATGTTTTTTTTTTTTAAATTGAGAAACACATTCACAGCAAGCATGGTTATGATTCTCCCTATTGACTGTATTGTGACCTGTAATATAGATCAGCTTTAATTAGTAAATGTCCTCGATAGAGTACAATGCGGTAAATATTCATCCTTGTTTTAAAAGAAATGTTAGAGCTTGAGCCATCATCGGATGTGTTAAGCAGCTAGTGCGCAACATGCAAAGTTCTCATTAATCATGATCCTCATTTAAAATTAGTATAATTCGACAATAGAAAGGGAAACTGATCTCGTGCTCTGAAAATAGCAGTAGCATTGGTGGAATGATTATTTTATTGCTTCCAGCAAGTTGCGCAGTTCTGAAATCAGAATGGTAGTAATGCATTTTTCTAGCAGGTTAGAGGTTATTGGTATTTGCATCAATTTCAATTCAACGCCATGGCTCGTGTAAAGAACAAAGTATTTAAAATTATAGAACCCATTATGATATAAGAAAATATTATGAACGAAAAATACATTATTTTGGATACACTCACAGGTGAAAATAATTTATGTACTTATGTGATTGTTACACGCTCAATGCTTGTGCATGAACCATGCCAAACTATCGTTATAACTCAATTATTTGGACATCACGACAGGTAAAATGAAATTTGAACTGAAATTTAAATGGGATTCGGCGTAGAGTGATAAGTATTTCATTGGCTCATATTAAAAATTCATTGTGTTCCAAATAATATTCAATATAGTGGAAATATTTGTTGGAAATTTGAAAGTATTGGATATTATACATACAAGACTATGATTCTTTTGGGTTTAGATTTCAGACTGAATCGGCTAAAACTTGTTTCAGTTCGTGAAGATCACCTCCAGTTCGTTATTAGCATTAGCAGTGCTGTGCTGATATTTTAATGGCTTTTTTATGGATATACCATTGCATTATAAAAGCTGAATGATTTTAACCTCAAATCATTTCCTCGCTATTCTTCTCTTTGAATGTTATGTCAGCGGCAATAAACACACAGTATCTAATTTATCTTTTGTGAATTTTTATTTCGTGAAAAAAAAATATTTTGCTTCTGTGCAACTATTTTTATCTTTTAGAGCGTCTAGTATTAAATTAACAAGAGTCGAGTTAAAATTAGGTATGACTTAACAAATCAGTTCCATAATTAAATATTTAAACTATTTCAGTAAAAGCTATTTCCAGATTTATTGCATTCAGAAAAGGTGGGTAGTTAGACATCCATTATTACATATACGTGCTAATAAAACTGTTGTTTTGCAAGTGAGTGGCGTGTGTAAATTTATTGTATGGATGTAGATCAGAAGAAAAATTAAAACACAAGTCTTATGACTTTTTCTGGCGTAATATGCTCAATAATAAAAATATTAGCTCGCTATTAACACTACTTGTGAAAATAGTTTTTAACAAAAATTCAATTGCGTTGTTCATTGCAATATAAAGGTTTGAAGTTCCAACATTCAAACGATTTGAGCACCATGTATTAAAGCTAGAGAAATAACTTTTGCCAATCATCCCAAACTTGTAGTGTAGTTCATGCAATCTTACCTTGCTAATCTAAAACGAAGAAGATGAATGAAGTTTGAACTGTGACTCACTAGTTTATTCCCAGGAGTCTTAACCGGTCAGCAGATCACAGTTTATCTGCAAATTTTACATGAAAGACATGTTTGAGTGTGCTAAATAAAAGTTGCCACCGGGAAATTTTCCATATAAAAAATTTGTGAGGTACGCATTTTAACTTCCTACACACGTTAAAAATACAAAATAGCATGTATGATCTAATCATTCAAGTTGTGGCTTTAGTGTTAAAGTAAATATCACACATCGACTTTTAAAAATTAGCATTTTCCGCATTGAACAAGAATGTATTAGACAAATTGACGCTTGGTTTGTGCGTGTGACCAGCAATAAGAAATCACAAAGCATTTGCCAAAATAAATGTAGTTTAGTTTAAATTGGTTAGACGTCCAGTAAGGAGTGTGGTAAACAACGAGTACGACAAATTACTTTCAATGTCAACTTTAAACAAACTTTTAGAAAGACTCTTTAAGAGTATTATAGCTCAAGATTAGTAATATTTTGGAATTCGTGTTTGTGACCTGTACAATTAATACTGCATCTTGTATTATTATTCATCCTTCATCATAAACGGAAGAAAATTTGTGTTTGTAAGAGAATAATAGTTTTCAATGTCAAGTTTTTAGAAGTTTGTTTATGAATCCTAATCTAATCTGTATACCAACAATTATACTGTAATGTCGTGTCTGTGAACTACGGAAGAGCTAACAATTATTTTACAGTTCACACTTCAAATATCATAAGCAATATGTAGAGGCACATAACGTTTTTAGACTGGATAATTTTTATGACAAAAGTAAGGTTAAATAAGCATTAAGAATAACTTTGTTGAGCCATTACGTTGTTCGTGAGTGTCATCAAGTTAAACATAGTTAATGTACAATTTTAAAAAGAGACGAAGTATATGACATGTTTTATGGGCAATAAATGTTCACCTGTAAGCATTTATTTCAAAATCAAATTATATTCATCTAAAAATTCTACACACTTAAATTATACACGTGTAGAAGATTCGCAAAATATATGTAGATGCATGACAGACCATGAGTTTAATTACGTCTAGGCTTTTCCCCGTCCAGCATGAGCATGAGTAGCTAATGGTCTGTAACATTTTGTGATTTTGACTTGAATTTAAAAATAAATCCGTAATATAATCCAGCTTTATAGAATGTGCCAATAATTTAAAATTACATGTATTCATGGTAGATATTTAAAAAAAATGTTTGACTTGTCCAATAACGAAAGTTTTCCAAATTATATTTGATGATTTTGCTATATCACAGACATTCATTGACCTACTAGGCAGACCTATACAATTTAAGCTTTAACGCTAGGTTGCATTGTTAGTATAATGAAAATTCCAATATTTCAAAGGACATATACATGATAATATTATTCACAGAGATATTTATACCAAGTTCACTGACTGTATTATATTACTTAAGTGCATATTATTTAAAAATTTACATTTTTTAAACTTTATTTTTTATTTTACAGGATCTCAAACAGGAAGTGGAAACGGACTCCTGAATACACCAACTGGTATGTCAAAATAGTTTTACTTCAATTTAATATTATGTCAAAATAATATATGCTGAAAATTTTCCTTCTCTTAAATATTGGTACACCTGTAATTCAGAGCCCAGCAGGCAAGTTGTCGTGTATGTATACTAGAAAAGTTTTTCATGGCTCATACATATTATGTAGAAATTTACAACTCTACTTTACCTCTAAACCATTAGCCATAGCATGATGAAATCGTTAAAATTGGCATTTGTGCAAGTTGACAGAGGTTGTACAAAAATGAAACATCATATTATCAATATTCATAGGAGTGTAAAATTTTAATTTTTAAATGTGACGCAAGTAAGGCTTTAATATGAACATTCATGATGAATCGTGAAAATGACAGAATCAGTTCATACAACTTTTGAATGTTAGAGAAAACGCAGCATGATATGTAGAGTGCAGAGACTGTTTGAGTTCTTTTTAAACACATATCATATAACGATTGCATGTACACAAAATAAAAACCTGCTGAGTTAAATTGATCAAGTTTAAGAAAAAGTGAATGTGAGCGTTTTTCATGTTTTAAAGATAGATAACCCTAGAAGTCCAAAGTGTCATAATACCCCAACTTTACTTAACTGACATTATAACCAATAGGTGTTAATCTGTTGCTGCAATCGAGACACAAAATTGAGAAGTCGTACACTTTTATCGTGGGCGAATGAATGGTCAACAAACCTTGGGAATTTGTTATTGACATTGAAAAGTAAGAACAAGTGACTTTAGAATAGTTTATTGTTAGTTTTTAACAAAAGAAAACAGGTCGTAGTAAAATTTCCATTAAATTTGGGACGTCCTAAAGAAAACCAAAAGTAAAAATTCGATTTCAGTTGACCTTTAAATCTACACTTGTTCTGGAATCAGAAGTCAACACCTTTTTACTTTCCATTGAAAAATGTTGACGTGACATACTGAACTCGACCTTGCTCCAGCATTTCTGGAATATCTGGAAAAGCCTTAGAAGCTAAATCTATTGTGTAAACTGTTGATTATTGAGACCACAATAAAGGGATAGCATAATCTATCACCTTGAACCTTTATTGTGACCATAACCTATTCTAAAGTGAAGAGATCACAAATAATGGTCTGAGTCTAAGATCATGTTTTACACGTGTAAACATTTTTATGTATGGTCGGTCACACTTGTTTGCTTGCTTTGTAAGTAAAAAGAATGCGTTCAATCGAATCTAGCGAATACCGGAAGAAGTTTGAGTTGAACAAGATGATGTGCTAGCACTGAAATTCACTTGTTTGTGAAGCAGTCATTTTGTACATTGATACATTGTAATAATGTTAAATCCAACATGAGTTGTGTGTTGTGAGCTTTTATTGCGTGGCCTTCAAATGAAAGCCGAGTTGGGCTTTAGAATAGGACTCGACCCTACTTTTGATGGCATGACCTCAAACCTTTTTTATGGATGCAATGGTGTTCTTTCGTATTCAACTGACCCTACTTCTTTTGATAATTTATCATACAGATACATATTTTTGTTGTTTCGTTCGTTGTACTTGAACCTTCTTTATCAACCGAACGTCCAAGTGCAAGATCATCCTTTTCACTCTTTCATGAAAAGTTGACATAATCTTTAGCATTGCTAAAATACGAAGTAAAATTATTTGTGTAGTTTGAAAGAACACTGCCTGAACATGTGCTAAATGAGTCATCAGCCATACCATAAAGTTAGAAAGACAGCTCGTAATTATATAGAGCTCATTCATAAACCACATGTTTTATCACGCACATTTACACAGAGTTCTAGTACAGAGAATAATATATACATATGCATTCATTCAAGAAATGACATGAGGTTTTCCATTATTGAGGAAAACTGATTTCATTTGTTCTTGATCTCGTTTGGGGCATTTTTGCGTTTGATATATAACTTGATACGTATTGGCATATTAACATTTTTGCTTAATGATTTCATTTGTTTTTTATAGTCTTAAGTTTTATGTAGATTGAAGCAAAAACTCATTCTTTAGAAAAATGTCTTATGTTGCGATTGACCACTTTCAATAGACCATTACTGACTCATCTCTTGTCTGCTCCAGTCCAGTCAGCTTAAAGCACCAAAGCAAAGTTCCTTTTCCAAATAAAGTGTAATTACACTTAACCTAATGAAGCACTGAACATTTTTATATATACAATACACATTATGTGTGGTCGAGTTAAGAGTGGGCAAACATACACGGCTCATGTGAATCAATTCATTCGACCTAGTTATCATCAATATCATCATACGGCGACACAATAGATACTAAAAGTCTAAAACTACGTTTTGCATTTGTACTATGCATCTATCTACTTAAAAAGTACAAATAACGTCAAGCTGCAATGACATATATAATTAAGAGATGACAAAAGCAGTGACGACGATATGATGACGACATTTTAAATATTGTGTTTCCCATTCATTGACATTTCCCATCCCATTTTTTACTGATAAACTAATTCCTTCATTGAGTATTATTAACATTTATCAGCATAGATAACTTATTTCCTTTTCCAATACTAATAAACTTGGAAAAAAATACTTAATTTCAAGATTTGGTTCCTCAGTTAAATAATAGCGATTTTGCAATTCGTGAACAAAAATGTTCTTTTGGTTCTCATTTTTTTTGTGAAATTCGTAGTTGGGTCATTCAAACATTTAGGAAAAAGGAATAGAACACTCATCATTGTCCATTGTATATATTGGTTTTATTTTCAGAGAAAAATCTGGTAAACTAACAAATATTTTGCATTTTGTTCATAGTTTGTCAATGAGTTTAAACATAATTTGTCAGTCAGTCCAATAAACTAAGTAAAATTGTACTTACTTACATACGTTTACCTCTTCACTAAACATTTTCTATTTCCGTATCTGGATCTCTATTCATTGATATTTTGATATCAATCATAAACTTTAATTGAGCAAGTAAACCAGGAATTAACGTTATGTGTGTCACATTTGATTTTATATTATTGATATTGAGCATTTATCATTCAATTCCCATCAAGTTTTGAAACGTGTGATGTTGTGTGTGTTATAAACCATGAAGCATGCAATGGTTGAATTTATTTTATTTTGCGCATAAAATTCCAACTCGCAAAAATATTTTCATTCAGATATCATGGTCATGTCATTTTGTGACAGACGTAGAAAACGTATACATTTGTACGGATTTCATGCAAAAGGCAAAATATTAAAATGCCGAAGCCGAAAATCTTATTGTCTTATTAAGTTTATTGCTCTAAACAATTATGTTAATTGTGCTGTCTTCAGCTATCATAATTTTGCAGCTTCGTGATAAAAAACAATACGACTTGAAGAAAGGTAGGATTATAAGTATTTAAAACAGTTTTTAGTACAATCAACCAATCTCCAGCCTCAGATATATTTGTTCTCGATTTATTGAAACGAGACTAGTCTGCATAAAAATTATATTGAAAGTTAATCATGATCATGAAACCCAACCCTAAAATCTCGATTTAGTTAATTATCATAAAAATACCGCCAGTTGAGACCTGTCATGTTTCCGTCGTCTCACATCACTATGTCAGTTAATAAGGTGCACGTGAATCTAACTTTTCATTACTTATCTTCTGTCAACAGGTCAAGGAGAATCTGAAGACGAATCAGATTTAGCCGTCCTCTTGGCTCTATTCATTCCGTTAGCAGCCACTGTCACCGCCATATTTATAATCGCACTATTTGTAAGGTAAGACGAATTTAAAAAATTAATTGTTGACTTAAACCATTGATTTTTTTGCACGGAAGTTCTTATACTGATATTTATACTCATTCATTTATTGTGTGAACAGGAAACGGTGTATATTTGAGCTTCGTCAATCAACCACGAAAATTTGTTTTATGATTTTCAGAAGAATGAGGCGCGCCGAGAGTATGCACGAAGTACAACGTACTCACAATTTAAATGAATTTCCAATGACGCCCCGGAAAAAAATAAGTGCCACAAACTCCACATCCTCAACGATGTCATCAGCGTCATCAATCTTTTCTCAACGCAGTCCCACATCCGGGGATGCAAAAAGCTTCAGTAGAAGCAGCAGCACAAATAATAGCAATAATTCCCATCAGCAGCTGGACGCATTTTCCAGCTCTGGAAGCATTTACTGCAATTCAAGTTACCTTAGATTATCAGGACACAACCTGCTTCAGCAGCAGTCCTCACTTCCAGTGTCAGGGGTTAGTCATTCACCATCTGGCACACCGTGGCCTTTGACACAAGAGTCAGGCTCACTCTACTATCCCTCTATTTACGGTCTCAACAAGCTACACCAGCAACTTTACCAACAAGCGTCGTTGCAAGCATTCTCTTCCATCCAGAGTTTAAATGGATTACCTCTGACTCGTCAGTACTCAGATCCACAAACATATTGCACGCAGTCGGATCCAGAACTGGAAATGTCCAGTGATGAAGGCAGCACCAATACTTTGAAAAAGTCACCAAGCAAAAAGTTCAAACGTGTACTTTCTGCAATGAATTTCCCCAGGAAAATTCGGCAGTACCAAGCAGACCGAAAGCGCTTCAACATATATACCATTCCAGTAGAAACAAGGGAACAACTTAAACATATTTATGTGTATTAATTTTTAAAACTATTAGAAAATTTTATAAATTCACGATGCCATATTATCTACCTTAATGTATGTACATGCACATACATGCAAACTGTACGCCATCGTACCGTAGTATACTACTACTACTATGTTTCGTTTTTAACCAGAGAATTCCTAATAATAGTATTAGTTTAATTTTTCGATTGAAAAAATAACACACATGCTTGTTATTAATACATTCCTAATAGTATACATTAAATACTGTGTAAATTGTAAATATATTTCTTCAACTGCTACGATGTCTTTATGTTGCAAGTTGGCTTGTGACGTTAAGTATTGTTCAACTAATAACCCAAAGTACTAAAATCTAAGTCCGTAACCTAACGTAAGTTATAATATTTTGACAAAAACTGTACATTTAGACATTTTCTCTAAAACTTTAACGTTGACTCCTTTCGATTGGCATTACTGATGTTTCCGATTTCTAACTGTATAAAAAATTAATGTATTTTAATTGTAATCTATTACGGACGAACTGTATTTCCGGATGACCACTGGATGGTTTAGTCTATACGCATAGGTTAATCTCAGAAGAAGATTGACTGAATTCTAGATATTTTAGTTTTACTACTATGTACAATGTAATACATGATGTTATTACTTCGACAATTCCGACAAAGTAAACTACAATGTAGTTCGACTGCAATAAAACTGCTGGAACTGGAAAATGTGATTTGATGGCTACTAATATAGTAATGTTTTTCGTTACTTTACTACATGTGATGTGCAACAATGTACCTAAAACATTTAAAAAATTGAGAGTAATTTTTTTTGTTAATAATCTAAATGATTTTACCGTTGGTTTTAATTTTTGGACTGAGGCATTATTTCCTAAAGCCAATAAAAATGATAATGGAATTAATTGTGATTTTTCGTTGTTTTTATTATTTACAAAAGGTTCAATATTTTCATGAAGGTAAGTCATAAAAAGCTTACACATAAACATGAAAACATGTATTTTCTCTGTAAACCACGTTTGTAGTATGTATATGCTGAATTATCGTATTGTTATGCACGGGGCATCATGAGACGACGAGAATAATCTTTCATGACTATTTTTTTAACTTTATGAAGAAAACTACGGCACGGTCTTTGGAAAATAAATGAAATGCCAAAGAAGGATAATTTATTTGTAAATTTAAAATTTAATGTAACTGCCAACTGCATCAGTATATCAAATGTTTGGCTCTGATTGAAAATTGTACGCTACCTCCTGTGGTGATGGGGGTAACGTTGTGTCAGACGGCTTGTGTTCGGACGATTCTTCCATATCAATACATATTGCTGCTGAAGATAACTTCTGGGAGCCATTACTTTGAGAGAGATGACAACCTTCCACAACCTGGAAGTTTTCAGGGACTTGCTGTAATCCTTCATCTACACGAGATAACTTTCCGTCATCTTCAAAAGAGGTTCGCGTTGACAAATTGTTGTTGTTGATATCCTTTTCGTTGAGCTGACAAGGGATACTCATTTCTCCTGTACATTTGTCTCTCTTGTCCGCATTGAAGTCAAGAAAAGTTACACTTTCTAAAAAATTTTGATAGTCACCACCTTTCCCCCTTTCCGCGGGTTGAGGATTATTCAGTGACCACACACGGGAAATATCGGTTACTGTGTGCTTCCGACTTTGTTTCAAATTATTTTGGTACTGGAACCACTTTTTGACCAACTGTTCCAACATGATATTTAGCTTTTCGTATGTTGAATTGGTATGTGGCAAGTTTCCTGATTGCTGTTCATGTATAACTACCTTTGATACTTCGGTAGGACAAATTACTTCGATCGCGTCAGTTCGGAAACCTGATCAAAATTGATTATGAAAATTTATTGAGTTTTTAATTTTGCATGCAACTTTGATTTTTGTATTTAAAAAAGTAATTACCTGACTGGGTAAGTTTATGTTTCTCCTTTTGTTTCAAAGCTAAATTACGGTATAGCCTTTTCAGATATTTCATGACGCGTGATAACCTGTTAAGTGGAATAGTGAAAGATTTCTTATTGTTTTTTTTTTGCACTTCTTCACAATTATTTGTTTTGAATCATTCACATAAACAACAATAACCTTCTCCTAACAGTAGCGTTCCAGTAGTATGGATGTCCAATCATGACGGAATCTGCTAGTGCCATGTCGGACAAAATTTTCCGGAACCATTCCAGAACATTTCCAAAAAAGTCCACTGAGCTTTCTACACCAAATTATATTACGCTTTTAGTTATAAGTTAATATAGTTTTGGTATATATAATATAAAAGCAATCGGGAGATTTAAAGTTGAAATTACATACTTGTCATGAATATTGCAGACGCCCTGTTATTTTCAATCCATACGAAACTTCCACAGTCTGGCGAAACCACGTATGCCCTTTGAATTCCAGTAATGAATAATGAAGTGTTTTATGACTTGATAAAGAATTGTCTACTAATTTTACTCACTTACTGTAGGTCAGTTGATTCAAAGGTTCCAACTGTTGGTTTGGGAAACTCCACTGAGAATAATGCTATATCTAATGATCCACAATTTAAATCCATACGAAACTTTTGTACCAAATAGTTAACATCACCGTAAATAATCCTGCTTTGCTTCACCCTCGGGTCATGAAACGATGGGTCAACCACGACTTTACACAAATTCTCATTGTCCGTATCTTCAACTTTATTATATTCAGGGTCGTTTTCATGAAGGTATTCTAGAAAAATCATAGTCACGATGAATTGTGGAATAAATGATTTTAAAATTATTGTAATCCTGCAATTATCAATTTTTTTTTACTAGGTTTGGAAAAGTGTTCGCCGATGGAAAGCGCTATTCTTTTAAACGTCATCCAAAAAAGTGAAAAGGCACTGGTGTTCTCGAACTGCACATCTTCATCGATTTCAATGAATTCCCTGTCGTCTGGCTCTCCATCCTCTGGGTCCGGTTCCAAACTTATAAACCGATTAACTCCATAAAATCCGACTGAAGCTTGTTCCTCCAAATCCTCGGGCGAGATTTCAGTGGAACTTGAACTGCGCTTCTTGGCAAGAAGCTTACGAAGCTTTTCATGCGCCCTGCCTATTTCAAAGTAGCTGTCTGCTCGTTGTAGTCTTCTTGTATTTATAAAAAATGGTGGTTTTTCTTCTTCATTCATTGTACGTTTGATCAAACTGACAAAAGGCACGTACGTTTTTTGGGACACATGTAATGATAGTGCATGTTTTAAATATACGTGTATAATTAAATTATGTATTCCAACAAATCAATTACTTTATTCCCCAGTATTTTCCCTATGAGCTATGGTGGAACAGAATCTAATTATGTGTTTTACATTTTTAATAATTTTACCTTATATCAATTACGAGTAATTTTTAATTTTAAAGGTAAATAAATGCGGTGAAGGGAGTACCCTGACGCATAGCAACTTTTACACATGAGGTAATACAAGAATAGTGAAGAGACGCCAAGCCAGATGCTCCTTTTTCGCCAATAATCTATCATCATTCATTATATCTTTTATAGTTTAAAAACAAGTGATCTGTGTTCATTAAAAAATAAAAATAATTATTCCCTTCCACGACGGACACCGTTCCTTTCCCTAAAAGCAAAACTAGTTGAAATACAATGTTCAAAAGTTACCATACAATCAGCATGGTATCATTGAATGTTATCTAAGAATGCATGTAGATGATGATGTGATGATGATACACTTTGCTTCACGTTTTTGCATACTTTTTTTTCTTTACTTCTTACTATTTTTGAATTAAATTATTTTTATGATTATCTCAAACGATAAGGCATCCTCAATGAAAAATGAGAAAATTGTTGTGAGTGAAAGCCTTTAATTCAATGCAACAGTAAAGATCCTCGGCGGACTGAGTGTGTGATACATAATACGAAAACTACACGTATAATAGATACGATAAAACGATCTGATCATGATTTAATATGGACTAGGTAGGACATCTGAGAACAAAGCTATGGGTGAATTTCGAAAGATATGGGATATGTTTTATGACTTCATTGATCACTGCCTTCCAGCACTAACATAAGCCTTAAACTTAAGAAATAAATGGTATACAGTACACATACATAATATCATACATTAATTTAATTCTACATAAGTATTGCACCTATTCAGTATTGACGCAATAGAAATCATTTACATAAATAGAATAGTTAACTTTAATTTTTAGTGTCTGTAACATAAGATTTCTTTCAACGAACCACTCCCACTTGAATTCCCAGGAAATTGATCAAAATGTAGACAATTCATACTCCTCGTGTGAATTAACTATACACTGAATTGATTGGATTTGTACTTAATTAAACACCCATTGTTTTAAAATGGACCATTTTCAATTTTCATGGAACGGCACATAATTCATGAGACGCAGTCAAATGCTTGTTTACATTAACATCACTGTCTTTTCACGAAGCAATCCTAGAGAACTAAATTGTTTATCGTCGATCCACGCAGATTATCCAACATCTGAGAAACTTTTTTGGACAGCTTTCTTTTGTTTGTTAATGATTGATGAACTGCCACAAGGCAGCGAATAGAGCTTATTAAAACATTTGCATCCGTAATTTCAATTTTTTTAACTTTGTCTTCAATCCCATCCAATGTATATTCACATGACCAAGCTCCGCTGTCATATAAAACAAAAAAACACAATTATAAATATACGATAAAAACCGTTACTACAAAATTTGGTAGTTGAAATTGTACTCCTGTAATTTTCCAAGTTCCGTCACTTCACGTGATATTTCATGAATCAATCCATGGCCAAAATCAATTGTCCACAACACAGAGAGCAATTGACGCTTTTTCTTTTCCATCTCATCACTTTTCCGTCGCTTAAATTCAGTCCCCTCGGCAGTCATGTGGACCTCTGGTAGAGTTCTCTTTTTCGCCACTGCATTGGTGTTCAGTGAACAGGTTTTTGCATTACTCTCGGCAACTTCAAATGCTTCACCTGATGGGGACAAACAAACAAACAATATTTCATGTTACACAACAATACACAATATCAATTGCATTCATATTTATCCCCACACGTACCTGGAACTTGTTCAATGCGTTCTTCACTGTTAATTATTACCTTGCTTACGATTATCCAGTGTATTATAGAGATAATTTACATTGTCGTTTTTCACTTACTTTCATGTACTACTGGGCGTGCCTCGACGAGTTCATTAACAGGTGAAATATCAAGTGGGACTTGTTTCTCAATAATAGACAGTATTCCTGAGGACGGCTGGTCATGCCATTGTTCCCAATACAAATTGACAGGAGAAACAGAACGTGATTCTTGTAAAGCGACCATATCTAGACAAAGCATTTAAAAAGTATACCAATTCAACTAAGGACAAAAAGTGGCTGGCAAACAGATTATGTTAATTTTCACTAGTACTTGGCTTGGCCCTTACGGTGTGCGTAGTGCTGAAACAACTGCTGAATAACGGACTTATTATGGAGCTGATAATCCGGAAATTGGTTTTTGTAAGCAAGAATCCTCTTTTGGAACCAACCATAACAAGCATTTCCTCCTAGAATGGCGTTCAATTTCTTTGGTGTCCTTTGGCAAATTTCCTGGCGAATACTGTCCCAGTCCAACTTTTGTACATCAGTTTCAGGATCTATTTGCTGCTTCTCAGCTTGTCGCTTTATAGCGCTAAGGACAATTCTGTCAATAAAAGGCCAAGGCCAAAGGAATGCAATAATTAGTATAATTTGCTTGGGTATTATTTCAGTAATTTCATTGAAGTATTCTTTCTCATTCCATCATAATAATTATTATAAGAAAATAGCCCAATAGCAAACAGTTAAAAACATGGAAAATGAAGTACTTACAATTTCGCCCACACCCCGAGCCAATAGTTAACCTGTAACAGTAACAAATACATGCATAAATTGGTTTAAAAGAGGACTCCATTAAGCAACACAAATATAGTAATTGATAATGCTGGAGCTTGGAGCTGAAAATAACACACTCCACTCCTAATTTTAACTAAATTATGAGTGATCATTTTGATTTTAGAAATTAGATCTCAATTAACTTACCGGATCCCGGAGCATGTCATTTTTGCTGATTGCAGCACTATGACAAGTGGCTTGTAAACCATCCGAGTCCCGATTACAGCCAAGCTTAGGGTTCTTAATAGAGGTGTACGACACTTCCATTTCTTTAAAGAGCTGATATGATAACCAACACTAGAAAAGCTGATCCGATAACCACCACAAGAACCACCACTACAAAATGAATACAAATTGCATAAATTAATTGATGATGACTTATGACTAACACTTCAAAAATTGACTCAGCCGAAACTCGTGAGCAATAGTCATGTATAAAAATAATAAACCAGTTAACAAAACAGATGCAATAACAATGATATTCATCTATTCATGTAATTCTTATGGTCAATTTGAAAAAAACTAAAACGAGTACAAAACTGTTCAGCTTATT
>JAQFZG010000543.1:0-31013 GCA_034695465.1 Entomobrya nicoleti
AACAATGTTCAACACGTTCATTTGTAGCATTGTTTCAGCTTCGTCGTTATGATCGCTATTACAGCGGGTTTATTTTAGTAAATCATTATTTCAAAAAATGTTTTCAATGCTTGTTTACTTACGCGTATTATGTAATTTGCAACAATTTCATGATATGTTATGTACGCATAGGGCATGATACAGCATTGTGAACTTGAGAATACGTTCCTCCACAGGCAAACTAAACATAAACTATGATTTACTGAGAGATGGTCAGTGACCAATGACCTGTAAGTAAAATTAGAAACAAACAAGATATGTCCACAATCTTCAGCAGACAAGTCGAGACAACGTAGCAGTGCGTTGTGTAAAAGTGTTTAATCTACTTCCGGTTTTTGACTTGAGTTGTATTCTTCCGGTTAAGTTCTTTTTAACACTGGACAAACAAAAATTACTGGACGAACAAATAGTTTCAACTTTCAATGATAAAATTACTTAATGAAACATGAACTGATACTGCAAGACATTTTACAGGCTCGTATTACGAATGAGAACCTCACTAAAAATGTAAACTGTCCCAAAATATATAAAAGTATTGCGTAATACGAAGAGAGTCAAGTACTAGTACTGTATGTATTACACTGGTAATTGGAGTTTAGAGCATTAGTAGTGTTTCTCGTCATCCAAACCATGATACGAAACGAATGCAAAGGCTTCTGATATTTAAATGTTTCAATTCAAATCATGCGATTTCCTTTAAGTAATGCTTTGCATTCGCATAATTGTATGACATTTGGCACTTGCTGTTAGATTGTTCAGGAATAAACAAAGCTCTCAAATCAAATAGTAAATAATTTGGTTAATTTAACAAAATGAAAATTTTGTTAACCTCAGTGACCCCACTGCTTACGTTGCTGCTTGCAGAATTAATTGTTTGTCAGCGACGCGCCAATCATGGAGAGCCTTGCAATCGGCTAACCCGGTGTGATTCACGAGCATCATTAACTTGCAAAAAGGGTATTTGTGAGTGCATTATGGCGGAAACGATGACCTTCGATTCCAGATACTCAAGATGTTCTGTGCTACCCGGAGAAAAGTGTGTTTACACAACCGTTGAAACCGATAATCGTGCAGAAGGAAGGAGCTGGAAAGAGGAAATCCCATGCATTCCCAGTGCACAATGTCAAGAGGGTTTCTGCACATGCTTTCCAGGTTTTTATGAAACGGCTAATAGCACTTGTGAAATAAAGAAAGATCATCGGGAAGACTGTGACACAGAGAGTGCTTGCAGAGATGACAAATTCCTCATCTGTAGCAGTGATAAGCACTGCGACTGTAATAGTACTATAGCCACTTATGACTTTCAACGACAATTGTGCGTCAGGCGACCAGGTGCTGACTGTCGTGACTTTCCCCAATGTGTGGTCAATGCATACTGCAGAAATCCTACCGATTATTCTCGTCATCCTTTGCCTGGCGAACCGGCAATATGCGAGTGTGAGGATGGGTACTTTGCCAATTCTCATGGGGCTTGTGAGAGAAAGCGAGGTTTTGGGGAAGGGTGCGAAAATGACATTCAGTGCAAAACTGAAGATTACAGCCGACTTATATGTGGTATCAATGGCCGTTGCGGCTGTAATACAACAATGACATTTTTTGACCATGATTCTAACATGTGTCGAAGATTGGCTGGTGTTAGTTGCGCAGATTTCCCCTTTTGTGTTGAAAATAGTGAGTGTGGTAGACTTCGAGAATATGAGTTGGACACGACAGGGGAATCAACTTGTGACTGTATTCCTGGATATTTCATAAGCAAAAATGGAACTTGTGAGTTACAACGTATGTATGGGCAAAGCTGTGAAGCTGACACTAACTGCAAGAAAGGTCTAACTTGCAACTTGGATAATGGTCTTTGTCATTGTGACATTACGAAATTTGTTTATGACCGGGTCAAAGCGAAATGCGTTTCTTTGGCCAACTCACCTTGTCAGGAAACGGATGACTGTATTACAAACTCAGAGTGTCTTTGGGGAATAAATGAGATCCGAAAACAGTGCCTTTGCAGACAAGGTTATGCTCCTTCATCGAATGGAAGCTGTTTGGCGTCTCATGATTCGTGGTGTTCTGATGACTGGACTTATGCATGTAATCATGAGCAAGGCCTGGTTTGCAAAGAAGGAAAATGTGCTTGCAAATTCTCTGAATTTCAATCATTCAATGGCTTGGAAGTTCAGAAATGTGTAAGTCAGGTTAATGGACCTTGTGATGATTCCATACCTTGCACGGCTAATTCAGTTTGTTCAGCAACTGAAGGTGAAGTTATTCGCCGGTGTCAGTGTAAAAAAGGTTTCGTCCAGGTTGACGGATCGTGTCAATTTAGCATTGGACAACCATGTAATTATTCAGATTCTAGTGAAATTCCCAAATGTGACGCCTTGGCCCCTCTGTATTGTATTGAAGGAATATGCCAGTGCTCGGCTCTGCAAGTTTACGATCATACTTCGATGAAATGCCGAGGTTTGGTTGGATCTACTTGTTATGCACAGAGTGAAAATGAAGAAGGGAAGATTTCAGAGAACTTTTGCGTACAAGGAGGAGAATGCGTTAAGAGACGGTTTTCGTACAGGGGACCCGGTGTTTGTAAATGCAAGCGTGGGTGGAAGTCTACAAAGGACCGAAAATGCTTAAAGACGCTGACAGAGGAGCATATTCTACAGTTCAACATTAACGCATCAGCCATATCATCAACTTAATTGTTAGGTTTATTTTTTTAACATACTACAAACTAAAATACTATTTGATTTTGTTCTCACTTGCTAAATCTATGTATCTTGTTTTTACAGGAGCACTTTTTCTGACGACTGACAACAGATTCAGATTATAAATAAATTAGTTCATGGTTTTGATTATTGATTTGATTGCCATTAATGTTTTGAGTTGAATAAATTAAATACTTACATTTTACTGGTCACTGGTTTTAGCTGGTTAACTGCTACAATAGCCCAACGTTTTCTTTATACTGTTCGATTTCCGCAGGATGTTGATATATTTTGTTTTATTTGGGACACATAAAGTAAAGTAAAGCATAATAACGCATAAAGTTGAATGACATCATTTTGATCAATGAACCATACACTACGAGTTGATAGATAAAAAATTCGCAATATAACACAATAACTTAAAATATGCACGTACTATAATTCCAGACCTGTGACATGCCTATGCCTTTTTATGCACCAAATTATCAACACCAAATTATGTTGTTTAGTACGTCTTATCAACAAACACAAATGTTGGGCACCCAAAAAAACAAAATAGAAGTAGATTTGAACATAACTTCAAGGAAATGGAAGTATATACAATATAGGTTGGATGAATTTGGATGTCCTTATATGCACCCAAATTATACTGTGCATTGAAGCTTTTCTCATTGTCCATGTTGTTCCATTTAGCTCTCAGCTCCCTTGTTCGATAACTACATATTTGCACTTAGCTCATTACACTAATTTTAATTTCAAATTTGGAAAGGGGAATCATTAAAAAATATCCTACAAAAGCCATGCATTTCTCCACGAAGTTCCTTTTGGTGCTTACCTTAATTTTAGGAACCTTTATTTTAACAGTATCATCAGCAATTAGACGATCATCTCATGGCGAAGGGTGCGACAGAATGAGTCGTTGTAATTCAAAGGCTTCATTAACTTGTCAAGATGGATATTGTCAATGTATTTTGATGGAGACCATGTCCTTTGATCAGTCTCGTAAGGCATGTGCTGTGATTGCTGGCGAGAAGTGTGTTTACACTGCAGTCGAAATTGAAGACGAAGCAGAGGAAAAAATGTGGAGGGAGGAATTAGCCTGCGTTTCCGGTGCTATTTGTCGTAACGGCTTCTGCGCTTGCGAAACCTTGTTCTACGAAAATCCAAATGGGACCTGCGAAGCCAAGAAATTATACAATGGAACTTGCACTGCTGACTTCAACTGCCGTCAAGATCTTCATTTGGTTTGCAGTCAGGGCAGATGCGAGTGCAACGCTACATTTTCTGTGTATGACGATTCTAAAAGTGAATGCGTCTCTCGAGCTGGCTCATCTTGCTACGATATGGTCAACTGTCCCTTGAATGCTCGTTGTTTAGACCCCAAAATTCTACAACACTTGTACAGTGACATTTACAACAGTCCTGGCAATGATCTTTTACTTTTACAAAGTAGTGCTTTGGGGCAAGATCGTCCAGCTAATGTGCAATGCATTTGTGACAGTGGCTTTTTCCAAACAAAACGTGGAACCTGCAGCCCCAAAGTTGCATATGGAAAGGAATGTGAAACCAGTGAAAGTTGCAGAGAAGATTTAAAACTAGTTTGCTATGATGGAATTTGTCAGTGCAACAACACAGCTACTTCTTACGACAAGGATACTAACCGATGTGTCAGTTTAGCAGATGGGCTTTGCAATGAAGGAGATTATAAACCCTGCGTGGAAAACTCAAGATGTGTACATGATAAAGAGATTGATCGAGACGGATATTCCCGGTGGCAATCCAGGTGCAAGTGTAACTCTAACTATTTTAAAACATTTAATGGCACCTGTGAATTTAAGCATGGATATGATGAGCAATGTACCTCTGATATTCACTGTCGAAATGAGGGCTACTTAAAGTTGAACTGTGAATCAGGTCGCTGCAGATGCAATGAACCCAACTCATTTTACGATCCTTCCGTTAACATATGTCGTAAACTTGTTGGAGCTGACTGTTCCGAAAATATTGAATGCGTTGCCCATTCTGAATGTAAAAACCGTCAATGTACCTGTGAGGAAGGGTTATTTACTTCAGATCGAAGTGGTTATTGTATGGTAAATTATGGCATGCAATGCGATGACTTGGGAATACTTGCATGTAATCATGAGCAAGGCTTGGTTTGTCGAGATGAAAGATGTCAATGTGAGTTTGGTGATCATCAATATTTCAATGAAACTTTGCAAAAGTGTGTAAGCTACGTGAAGGGGCCTTGTGGAAATGGATCTTTAACATATTGTGTGCCAAACTCGGAATGCACTGAAACAAAGTTTGACACTTGGGAATGTCTATGTAAAGATGGTTTTGTTGCTGTTGAAAGGCAATGTGATTTAGCATATGGGGAACCTTGCGCTTATGGAGAGTTTGAGCCAAAATGCGATAGACTGGGCCCTTTGAGTTGCAATAATGGAATTTGTGATTGTGCAGAGTTCCAGTATTACGATCAGGATACGTTAAGTTGTCGGGGGTATGTGGGATCAAAATGCAGTGTGGACAGTAAAAATTTCTGCACCGAGGGGGCCATCTGCAAAAGGTTTCGTGGGTATAGCAAAAACAGGAGTGGAAGATGTCAATGCGATTTGGGTTTCAATCTGAAAGCTGACAGGACCTGTGTAGCAGTTGGTTCCTCAAACGACGGTCAGAATACTGACGCTAATGAGAGCACTTCATCAAGTGAAGAAAGGCATGAAAATTCAGGACCGAGGCCTGATAGTATTCAAAATGATAATTTGTTGGTTAAAGAGCAAGAAAAAGAAGAATCTTAAAGTTTAGTAAGTTAAGAAAAACACTGATAAAATTGCATATATTCATAGAAGTCTACACACACTAATATAACATTTTTGTTACATATTTGTTTCGATTTTAGAAAATCAAATCAACCAATATATTAGACTTGCTCGTAAATTGGGTTGGGCATTCAATTTTTTTTTATAAATTCATCACGTCCTTATAATCCGGTGGCACTACAAAACGACAGATTTAGTTTAAAATAATGTATTATTCTTCTTTCATGCAATAAAACCTAATAGTTACTTTAAAATTGTATATTGACCTTACTATATGGTTCGTTGAAGTTTGGAGTTGGACTTGCTCCGGCACTTTTAAGTTCCATTTCTGATGACGTACTCCCAATCTTACGAGGAGCAGCCCCAATAACTATTGGCACTGTGGCTTTCAGTCCTCGGGAAAGTGTTATGTTGACATTTACCTTCACAAAATGCAGAGTTTTCGTTTTAAATATTTCTTCACTAAATGAGTCAAGATGATAATATGAGAATTATGCATACATACATATTTATGTACCTTTAAACTATAAGTGCGTAAAATGATATGACATCCACCCAGATTCGTTGGAAGGACATCTGGAATCGAAATTTCCCCTTCCCATTGCTCCTTCCTTTTCGACTCAACCGATGGACCTGGTGGTGCCTTCACAATGACTTCCCGAATAATTTTTTCATTATTTGTCGCAGACGATACAAAACGCGTTTCCTGTAAAATTCAGAAAACATTTTTACAATTTTCAATATCGAAAAAAAGCACAATAGGCCATTCAAACATATCATCACACTTACCTGTTCTATGATAGTCTCAATGCTTGGAATCCTTTTCGAACTAAAATTAGAAATATCTACAGAGAAAGTCATGTTGTCTCCAGGAAAGTATCCTGTTTTTGGCATCTTTAAATTCACAGTAATAGGCCCATCCTTACAACAAAAGCAGCAAAGATGTTTCTCTTTAAACACAACAACAGGCTGTGTTGCTTGTGAATATCGATTGACATTCATGACAGCGTTTACGAAAAATTCTGCAGCGGTTTTATGATCAGCTTTCCACGAAGACCTTTTAATTATCGCCTCTACCTTGTAAGTTACATCTGCATGAATTTGACCTTGGTTATACGTAAATGTTGAAGGCACATTTGGTGGTAACTGGTAAGTGAAAGCATACTCATGCCGTCCAGGAGCAATGATAAGATCCTGTGATTCTCCAGCTTAAAAATACATAATACGCGTATAAATTGTAAATTCTCTTTCTAAAAACTTGCTTTCACCAAAACATTAAATACTTACCCCGACCAAACGCGTACAACTCTTCATCCATGTACATTTCTTTGTTTGCATGCTGCTTAACTACACTTCTAAGTGAATCTCCCGAACCTTCTTCAATTGATTCTGTCCAAGAGACTGAAGCCGTTCCAGAAAAACGTAAAGCTATTCCCCGTGTTGAAATTTCCGAGTCATTACTGACAATGATCTTCCCCGTAATATACTGTCCACCAAAGTATGTTCGTGATGAACTATCAAATTCTAGAGAAAATATTTGCGGTTCCATGCTACTTTGTTCTTGTCTCCACTATTTTTTGTGAGGACACCATGAATATTTTACTGTATTTACATCTATGTGTCTCGATTTCGGGAAATGAAAGTGAAATCAGTAAAAAATGCAAAAGTTTGCACGCACACCTATTCAGAACATTTTCTAAACCCGATGTCCAATTATACAGCACAATGGAAAGCTGTGTATAATTCAAGCAAGCTCAACAAAGGAAACAAAAACCAGTTAAGGCTGCAAAATGCAATGTTGTTTATGTGTATACAAAAACTCTTTCACTCAAAACTGGTGAAGGTCTTACTGACAGTACGCCTATTTTATAAATGCAAGCGAAAAGGAAATTCTCCTGATAAAATTGTGACAGCCAAATTGAATTGCCCAGCATGGATGATTATTTGCGCAGTTACAAACTCTTACTGAACTACTCAACGTTTAGAGTTTTACAATAACTAGATGACATTTTCGAGGTGATAATAAAATTGTCACTTGAGATATCGATTGTTACGTATAAAAAAGGGAAGACATGATTATAAGGAGTTTGTATGCTCACAAGGATCCCACAATTTAATGCATATTTTTTATTATTTTTCGGTTCTAAGCCTTCATGCTTTCTTTGCTCCACTTAGGGGGAAAAACTGTAAAAAACACATCGTATGCGTGCATATATACCATTTTCAAGTCGAATGATAATATCAGAGAAAGCTTTTATGTATAATTTTCTTTGGCTCTTTATTTGTTTGCAAAAATTTTCATATGAATCTACTACTACTACTTAAACTTTCTGTGTTGTGTTACTGTCAATAGTTAAGAGAAAATGCCGAAATTGGAGCTCCTTAATGTAATGTCTTTTGTATAAACATCGGTGTGAAATAAATTGCACGTCAAATATTTTCACGAAACGCAATAAAATTCAGAGGAAGAACATCATCAATATCACCATCAGACAGATATCAGATATGGGAAAATTACCTATATAAATATGAACTTTTTTTGTATTGACGATGTACAAGGTTTTATTGTAGACAGAATCAATTTGTATAGCGGTGTCGAAAGCAAGTCCTATGTTTCTTATGCATACGTAGAGGGTTTCCAAGTAGGTTATTTATTCCATTTCCTAAATTTATAAATATGCTGTTTGTACAGTAGTTTCTTACCTATTCATCAAAAGACTGAACTGTAAGACACAAAGGAGGAAATTCGTGAATCGCAATTTTAGTTGTTATTTCCTTTATTCTTTAAGTTGACGAATTACATGTGGAAATTTCTTGCAAGTAAAGTATAAGTATATGTGCATATTAAATACCACAGACAACATAGTATACTGATTGTACGTGCATGTACCAATTGTAAGCTTATTTTTATGGAATTTCAATAGTTCATTTTTATAACAGCCACTGGATTTGTGGCGGCAGCTAAGCCGGTGAATATAAACCAAGACTTACAGGATGTGTCAAATATTCCTATTATTCGAAGGAGAAAGTGAAAAATTAGAGTTACTACATGCATAAATTTTCGTACTAAATCGACAAAAGTCCACTCGAAAGGCGTCGTCGTCAATATGACAAAATGAAACTAGAATATTGAAATATATATTTACCAGTCATTATAGTATATCCTTTATCGTCACCAACCGCTGTCCTATATACAGGCCATTTTGAGTTAGTGGTGTCACTGAGCATAGTCTTCACATCATTTATATTCCGGGCCTTTGGATACTTTTTTAGTGTCTCTTGTCGGAAATCTGTACTTACGGAAAAGAAATTAGGAACATTTGGAATCGATAAACGAAGGTATCTGCAAAGAAATTAACGCATATTATTATCTCGAAAACAATGTTTTAACGGGTTAAATTATTAATTTTCTAAAAATTTGTTTAGCTTGGACAATAACCTGTTACAATGAAAGTATGAGTCACCAACTGGAACCTCTAAAATGTCCAACTGACTTTCCTCCTTTCCATTTTGACCAGGTCCCACTTCAATACTGTAAACCACTTTAGGACCACTTTGATTAGCGAAATGAATATTTACGTTGAATCCATCTGCAATACCATATCCCTTATTCTTAAGCACGTCTATTGCCTCGTCAAAAGTTTTCACTCCAAGTAATGCTCTGGCAATGAATTCCCGTGCTAAAATACCGGAAATTTGTATCAGCATTCTGTTTTACTTATATAACGGACATAAAATGTGAAATTTATCATCCCCAATGTACTTACGCGTTCCATTCGGATTTCGATGTTGTGGATTTATGGTGTTTATTGAATGCATCATTCCTTGTTCGTTGAACCCCATTGTGTATCCTGGAAGGTAACCTGGATAAGCTACTGAAGCAAATTGCTCAATCACTTTCCCATTTTCATCAACTATTTCCGCCTGAACAATGTAAGTTCTTCCTAAACATGCTTGGTACGCATCCTCTGTGTGTCCAATAATAACCTACCGGAACAGGAGCATAATGTTAAATAATTAGTTCTTTTATAAAAATCCCTAGCTATAATTATAAACTAGGGTGTGTAAATATTGTACAATACTTCATTTCGATTGTTGCACATAATATCTGTACATCCATGGTCACTTTTGGGAGAAGTAAGTGCCGACTCATTGGCCATCATCAAATGTTCCACATGGAGAATAAATAGCTGAATTTCATACCAAAATAGTGCTAAATTAGTATTCAATTTTTCTTTAAACATATATCCTGTTAATAAAAATAGATACATGTTAGACACCTGGTGAAACGGTAATCCAGCTCCGTCTGCCATTCCTTGTATTTCCTCCACATATTGAGAAAATTGAGAATTACAAACATTTAATACTTCATCATATACTTTACGCCCCTCTGGAAGGTGGAAAAGTGGAAGAGAAATTTCGTTGTAGAAGTCCAAGTCATCTAAAAAGTCTTTGATGAGTAATCCAAATGTTTTCCCCTTAAATAATATTGGAAAAAGTTTGTCAGAATTACTTTGTATATAAAAGTGAAACAAAAAATTCCGTTGTGTGTACAGTTCAAACTTACGATATTGTACCCAACTTGATAATGTGTTCCTCTCGTAAAAAGAACTGGCAGGGAATTTATTTCACTTTTATCCATATTTTAATTAATTAAGAAATTCTAAAGTGTGCTGAGAGAAATTAAATTGAGCAAGAAAAAGCCTTACTAATGCGGGGACATTTTTTGTTTTATGATTACTGACAGCTTACAAAATTTTAATGCTACTTCACTTGGAGATGTATACACTCAACACACTCAAGTTTTCTGTTTATCTTAAATTGAATTGATGTTATATTTATTCTTCCCTTGAATTACATTCCAAACAGCACGAAAATTTAATATTTTTTAACATTTCATGCATACACTACACACTGTATTCGCCCATTTGACCGCTGTCCATGCCTTGACGTGCCAATTTACTATGACACAGTCAAGTAATACCGAATCCATAAAAAAACTCTATGTACAAAACACACACTGCATATATATAGTCACAAGTTTATAGTATAATTGAATCTTGAATCTTTATCTTGAATTGGTATGCATACAAAGTATGTACACTTTATGTACACCAAATTGGCCATGACTTTTAATGAATTTCTCTTAACTGAATCAAGACGACCATGTAAGTTGCTAATGCGTTCAAACCCTGTAACAAATGTAACAGATATCAATCATAATTAGTTTATATAAGGAAAAAATCGAAATTACTTAACTAGAGTAGTAGTTAAAATGTTCATTTTCTATGTTGGAAATAAACATTTAGAAAAAGGGCGCACCGAACATAACAAGGACTGCCTTAAATTGAATAGTCTCCAACCGTGGATTCTAGGAGGATTTGAAATCAACCTCGAGGCCATAAGTTGTATCTGGCACATACGTTTATTGCATAAAAGACGATTCCATTACCAAAGAATATAATATTGAACGTTTTACTTGTAATGCATGCAAGTTGATCATTCATAATGCATACCTTTCGCTCCTGGTCCAGACTAACCATGTTGAATGGAATGTTCTCAAATGCCACCACCATGTCCTGGCATTTTTTCTCCAATTCGCTCGACAAATAGCAAAGAGATAAAAGTGACATCGGATAAAGTAATATCGGGATAACAAATGTTACCGCCCACAAAACATATTTTCCCATTCTCGGATCAGTATGCATATAATATGCGGAGAAAATTACTTGACAAAACGAAAGAATTGCTTCAGAAAGTAACGCTGGAGCAAATAAATTATTGAATTTTTCAATGATTTTTTCAACTTTTCTGACAGTTTCCAAAATCGATTTAACAGCATAGTTTTCAAAGTAATTAATTTTCGTGAAATTTTGTAACGAGTTTTGCATGCTGTTGGAATTCATGGGGTATACGACAATAGAAACTTGGAGAGCTAATTTTTCAGTTAAGAACTCAAAAACAAAGGTGATCAGAAGAATGAAATAATTCATAAAAAGGGCATTTGAGTTGTGAACAATCAGCATAACTTCCATGTAAATATTCATCCAGGCTACAAAGAGGCCTTCCCGACCCTTTGATTCCCATCCAGAGATGTACAAATAAATGTAGCAACAACAATGAATGATTCCTAATATAGCTGCAAAGAAAATCCACCTTTTTGCAAAATTATTGATCCATTTTAATTTGCGCAAGATATTCATTTGTGAAACAATGCCTTCCAACATGCAAATGTCGTAGAGACTTGCAATATCATGGAATAGCTTAATTAAACCTGCTAATCTAATAAAACCAAAAATCCGAATAGTCGTGCTGCATGAAATCACTATTGTATCCCAAACTATGACCCAAATTATGTCAAATGTTCTAAACGCAGTTACTTCAAAATAGTCGCCTGTTTTGATAGCTCGGTAATAAATCGCAAATGAAACATTCATTGCTACAAAAAACAAGGATATGATTGTGGTTCTGTTATTTAAACGAGAATGGTTGAATGTCTTGAAACGTCCATTTTGGATAATGGAAACGGGCCAAAATCCAATCAATTGGGAATATAAAAATGTCCATTTTGAGCTATTCAGAATTAATGATTCCATTGTCATTGAAGACTGGAATTGGACTGGTTCAGTTGGTTGAAGACATGCAATCTTTAAATCTATTTGAATTTCTCGATTTTTTGAGGAGTCCATGTCGACTTGAACCATACGCGTACTGGTTGTATAGTTTTTGCTCCAGGGTTAAGTTTCATACTAAAAAAATATTACAAGTTTTAATGCAAAAATAGAAAGTTATTGACCCTTATTCCATCGATTAATTAAGTTGTGTATTTTAAAATTGATGTTGAAATGGGTGGATGCGTTATTTGAAAGATAAATATCTGATAATAGGGTGTGGAGCAAAGAAAATTATTCTCGTAAATTACATAATTTAATGTTCTCGATTAAACCGTTACATTTCAATCTTGAAACTTTTGACATTGCACATCATAATTCTAAATCATCATTACACATTACAAAACAATAATGTTCTACATCTATTTGCACCGGTTTTAGTTTAATTAAATTAACAGTATTTTGGCAACTTCGTATAAATAAAGCTACATGTTAGGCTAACATTAAAATTCCTCTTGCATAATGCCTTCCAAAGGAATGTAGCGTTGTAAACTTTTTGTACAAAAGCTGCAAGACTTTTTATCACACTATTTTTACCTTTAGAGAAACAATTCCGGTAATACCATTTAAATGCATAAATTATAACAAAAACTTAAATATTATTGCAACAGTAATAAATAAAAATTAAAACAATAACAAAATGAGATGAAGGGGTTCATAAATTGGTACATAGGAATAAAAATCAGTCCTGTATAAATTGGTTTTTTGTTGGAAGAAAAATTAATTCGTTGACTTCCACTTTTGGAATGATGAGGAAAGTTCTTAATTAAAATATTACAACCCTAAATGCTACATTGAGGATCTGGTGTTGGATAATTCCTAAGAACGCGATTAATGGTCTTCAGTAATGGATGAGCTTCGCATCCGCACACATTCCGGAAGTCGTCTAGATCAAGAGCCCAGATCATTCCTGATTTGATAAAGAAAAGTTATTAGTTCATCTTAATTTTAAAAAGTTTTTCAACTCCTTTAATCCCTTATTTTTATTATATTTTATTTACCTCCTCCGAGTCCCATATCTTTAATGTACTGCGATTTTCTGCGAATCATATTGATATCATCGTAAGAAACCCATTGGTCACCTTTATAGGCATATGGCCCAATTGCACCACTTTCATCTTGAACCACATTCCAGCCCTTAGTTTTAACGTACGAACAGATCTGGAAAAGAAAAATATAATTATGAAAAACATATTCTTCACACCTAAAGATGTATGTACGAAGGCCTCACCTCGTAGTAGGCTAAGAATCCTTGTGCCCTTGTATAATCTCCTGCAGTACCACCTCCATACGACTTGGCATTCAGTCCATGATCATTAACATCAGCCAAACTGAAAGATTGTCCATACATGGGCATTCCCATCACAATTTTCTTTCTATCTGCACCTTGTGAAATCCAATAGTTGATGGTGTAGTTGGAATTGAAGTAAAAGTTGTCACTTTCCTCATGATGGTACATTGGGGCAACGTGACCCGTCTTCTTGTCCCATTGTCCATGATAATCGTAGGTCATGACTGCAATCCAGTCCAAATATTTACTAACCGTGGGCACATCATAACCCTCGTCAATAATCATTTTACTGGGTGACACGGCAGAACTTAGTAATAAACCACGGGGTTTGAAAGCGTCAGAAATTTCTTTAACGAAAGCTCCAAAAGCTGCTTTGTCTGACTCTGGTCCTTTCTTACATTCAGTTTGCCAACATTTTGGGTACTCCCAATCGAGATCTAACCCATCAAAGTTCCATTTTTCAATGAATTCAATTACATGCTTGATAAACTTTTGTCGAGCTGCAGCATCGTTCACAAGTCGTGAGTATTTATCTCCCGCGGAATCATTCCATCCGCCAATGGCTACTACAACTTTCTTTCCCTTTGAGCGAAGATTTGTTACTTGAGTGTAAAATTGATTATCAATATCTGCCCATGAGTCATGAGGCTTAATTTGTAAATTTGTCGTGTCTAATACTGCGAATCCATATGCAATGTGAGTACACAAGTTATAATCAATGTCCTCAGGCTTATATTTTCCTATTCCTTGTCTGTACCATGCCCAGTTGGTAAAATAGCAGACCACTTTGAATTCGGAATCGGGAACTTCAATCGGATGAATCGTAGTAGATGTTGAAATGGTTGGTTTCCATTCCCAACTTGTTGAGCTTGATGGTGGAGAAACTGTTGTAGTGGAAGACCATGTCCATTGCGTAGTTGATGGCGTATATGGCTTAGCCGTGCTTGCCTGCGTCGTTGGCCTTTGAGTAGTTGGAGATACGGTGGAATCGGCTGGTAACGGCTGATGTGACTGGCCATTTCCACACGTCCAATCACATCGATCTCTGTTCCAATATGTTCCAGTCGGGCAAGTTTGCTCCACATATTTTCCAAAAATACATCTATAGTACTTCCTGCAATCTCCATCGTGTGGTTTAAATGGTGATTGTGCACAAGGATCGCCCTGGATTTCTTTGACTGGTTGCAGCTCCTGCTGATGAACTACAACGGACACCACAGACGGGTAAGCTTCCAAAACTGGTACATTTGTTGATAGTAATCCAGATGGTCGCTTACTGGGACGCATTCCTGGGCTTGTTACTGTAATACGCTTTCTTCCAAGAGCAGCATTAATTGTATTCAACAAGGGGTACTTTCCTTGGCCACAAGTGTTCCTAAAGTCATCCAAGTCAAGAGCCCATATCATGCCTCCTCCAAGACCTAGTTGTTTGATTAGTTCTGACTTTCTTTTTATCTGTGCTACGTCATCATAAGACACCCATTGATTTCCTTTGTACGCGTAAGGCCCAATAGCACCATCAGGATCCTCGACCACAGTCCATTGTTCGCGTTGTACACGATGACAGATTTCATAGTAAGCAAGGAACCCTGACGCCCTAGTATATTCACCAGCTTGTCCACCACCAGAACTTGGAGCATTTAGTCCATGGTTAGCTGGATTCGATAAAGTGAACGACTGACCATACATGGGCATTCCCATAATAAGTTTCTTTTTGTCACCTCCTAGCTGATTCCAATAGTGCATGGTATAGTTGGTGTTGTAGTAGTAAAAGTCATCCTCTTCGTGGAAGTACAATGGGGCAACATGACCAGTCTTTTTATCCCATTGTCCATGATAATCATACGTCATGACAGCAATCCAATCAAGGTATTTCGACAAGGTTGGCACATCGTATGCTTCATCGATCACCATTTTACTAGGGGACACAGCCGCACTCAAAAGTAATCCGTGTGGTTGGAATGCTTCTTTCAATTCTCTAACAAACGCTGCGAAAGCGGGCTTGTCTGAAGCAGGACCTTTACTACAGTCAACTTGCCAGCACTTGGGGTACTCCCAATCAAGATCTAACCCATCAAAGTTATTTTTCTTAATGAAGTCGATGGCATTTGTGATAAATTTCTGTCTAGCTTGAGGATTATTCACAAGCCTAGAATACTTGTCTCCCTCCGAATCATTCCAACCTCCTAGTGCTAATGTAACAGTTAAACCCTTCGCTTTATAACCGGTAACTTTTCCATAAAAGTTATTATCGTAGTCGGCCCATGTATCGTGTGGCTTCAACAGAAGTGTACTGTAATCCAGAACAGCGAAACCGTATACAATGTGAGTACAAAGGCTGGGGTCAATGTCGTCTGGAGTGTATTTTCCTTGATCAGGTCTGAAATATTTCCAATGTCAGATTTTCCAAAAATTCCGTCGAGCATTTTAGAACTACCATTGAGTGAAAATTACTGAATTACATACCTGTACCACGCCCAGTTTGTAAAATAGCAAACAACTTTATAATCCCCTGAATCGCCTCCTCCAGAAATAGGTCTGTATGTAGTAGTTGTAGTATATTGAGTCGTCGTCGTCGGTGACTGTGTCCAGCTACTTTGCGTCGTTGTTGTGGTTGTAGTACTTTGTGTTGAATACTCCGGTTTCTGTGTTGTGGTCTGAGAACCACCTCCTCCCCCACTGCTGCTACCACCTGACGCAGTGCAATCTACATTTGCAGGCCAGTCGCACACTTTTTGATTGTTATTCCAGTAAAGACCAGTTTGGCAGCGGAACATAATCTTTCTTCCGTGATCGCAAATGTAGTAAACATCGCAAGCGTTTGGATCACCCGAGTAGTCTCCTTCATTACAAGGGCCATCCCTTATTGGGATTATGACTGGTTGGGGCATCATGACACTTGATGAAATTCTCATTTGACACATGACGTTTCTTGGCCAGTCGCATAAATTCTGTGCTTGGTTCCAGTAAAGACCAGATCCGCAAGATTGAAGCTGTTTGCGACCAGCGGCACAAACGTAAAACTTGTCGCAGGTTGGTCCAGGTAAATATTGTCCTGTGGTATAAATTGATAATTAAAATCTGAGGATAAATTTGTTATTTACTTGATTTCTTTACCTGATATACAACTTTCTCCCATTTGTGATGGGGGTGGCTGTGTCTGTGGTGGCCAAGTAGCTGGAGGTTGTTGTGTCGTAGACATAGTTGTTGTGAACTGAGTTGGCTGTGGTGTCCACATTGTAGTAGTTGTAGTCGGCCTTGTTGTTGTACTCGTCGTCCACATTGTAGCAGCGGTGGTCGTTGTTGTGGGTCTAGGAGTGGTCATTGCTTGAGTATTTGTAGTGGACTGCATTAGGTCTTGGGGATCTTTACATCCTGCCGATGATGGCCAGTCACAAGTGTTAACTAATTTGTTCCAGTGAAGACCGAAGGAACACCGATGCTGCGTTATACGACCAGAGGAACACTGGTAGTAGCCACTGCAGTCTGAAGGATCTGGTTGATAGAACCATGAATTGTCACAGGTCTGTATTTGAGTACTGATGGCAGTAGTGGTAGTCATTGGTG
The DNA here is from genome assembly GCA_034695465.1 of Entomobrya nicoleti. Taxonomy (NCBI): domain Eukaryota; kingdom Metazoa; phylum Arthropoda; class Collembola; order Entomobryomorpha; family Entomobryidae; genus Entomobrya; species Entomobrya nicoleti. The sequence goes on from JAQFZG010000543.1 coordinate 17,090, forward strand.
GTGCTGATGTTGACGCCATTGGAAAACCTGGAATTTGGGCAATCGAAATATTATAATAAGGATAGGGTATAATCATGATGAAATGCGTTCTACTTTTTTAAATCATACGAGCAAATGAATAAAATGCAGAATGGTTAATAATGAAATGAAGAAATTGAAAATTATTATTATGTGTAAAAGTATTTATGCAACAAAGTAAACGACTAAATTCTATGAAAATAAGTATATTGCAATACTTCTACCAAATAAATACGCGGAAAACTACGAAACAAAATATTATTATAAAGTGAACGCGATGAAGTTTTGAAAACAGACAGGATGACTAGTAAAGTCGGAACAAATTATTTTTACAATACTCGTTCCTAATAGATGATGGCATAAAAGAATCAAAGGCCCTGAAGTGGATGAGCTTGTTGATGTGATAACATCAGCAGAAGATGCAGTTGATGAGGACCCTGCTCCTCCCAAGACAGGCTCAGGAGATGGGCTTAATGTGGTTGAAGTTATGCTTGTTGGTTTTGACGTTTGATGATGATGACTGTGATGATCATGATCTTCAGGTCGCCCGGTTGGTTTTGGCAGATCGCCTTACCAATTAAATGAATATATGTACATTTTCGTTCAATCACCGAATTTAAGGTGTATGAAAATGGGTTGGCTTCAAAACCGGAAATAATCAAGGAAAGTTTGGTTATGTGTAACCTTGTCAGAAGTAATCATTTTACCTGTTGTGGGTTGAGTAGGATGTTGACCAGGTTGCTGAGGCTGCTGCTGGCAAGATCCCTCAGGTGGTACAACTATTTCGGGTTTACTACAGTCCGTTCGTCGAGGAGGATACTGGACATTCATTAGTTCCCTTGCAATAGTACGCAAAAGTGGCTGCGTCCCCATACAACACTGATTTCCAAAGTCGTCTAAATCGATAGTCCACACAAAGATCCCTCCAAAACCTTGTGCCTTCACGTATCGTGCCTTTCTTATCAAACTGTCTGGATCTTCATACCCAACCCATTGATTTCCCTTGTACGCAGAAGGTCCCCAACTACCAGTCAAATCTCTTTGCACAGTCCATCCCTCTTTCACTATAAATTAACATGCATACCATTAACAATTCCGTTTATATTGTTGGTATTTAAAACTCACGGTTGTTTATTATCAGTATTCATTATTACCTCGTTTACAAATTTCATAATATGCAAGCATTCCTGGTTGGTTGGTGTATTCACCAGGCATTCCTGGCCCACTAGCTTCACTTCCGTATCCACTGTCCCCAGGATTACTCAGCTGAAAGGTTTGTCCATACATCGGAACGCCAAGAATCAACTTGGATCTTTCAGCTCCTTTTGACACGTAATACTCCATTGTGTAGTTCTAAACACATGAGTGAGAAATAATGTTTATGCGTGAAGTTTATGGTTTGTCAAGCCATCAGCCATTGTCACGTTTTTACTACTGACAATGAGTGTGAGTTTTGTTTAAAGAATTGTTTTCGTACAGCATTGTAATGCGGATAAGGATCGGCTGCTGGAGGTCCATTGTAAAGTGGTGCCAAGTGACCAGTCTTAGTTTCCCACGATCCATGATAATCATATGCTGTAATACTCAGAAAGTCCAGGCTTTTTGACAAAGATGGAATGTCATAAGCTAAATCAATAACTTCTTGATATCCAGATAGTGACCCAGCCAGAATCAAATTCTCTTCTTCAAATACCATTTTCAATTCCTTAAAAAGTCATATTAACAAATGCATTGTTGTTTATCACAGTACAGTCACATTATGCTTATATTATACACGACTTTTCATTCTCCATTCAAGAATTCATCCATTTATTGTTATTTTGCATCTTTTAAAGCGTATTTACCCGAATAAATTCTGAGAATGCATATTTGTCAGATGCTGGCCCAGCCTCGCAGTTTGATTGCCAACATTTGGGATAGTGCCAGTCAAATGACATTCCATCAAAATTCCTTTCTTTCAAAAACTGAGCCGTCTCTCTTGCAAACTTTCTCCGTGCCACTTGATTATGTGCGAGTAGACTGTACTTGTCATCTCCCGAGTCAGACCATCCACCAAGCGCCAGCAAAACCTTCAGTGATGGATTACGCTTCTTCAACTGGATTGTCCGCTGGTAAAAACCTGCACGTGTAATTTCAAAATTTAAGAACATGCTATGACCAGACACTCAAATGCATTTTTTATGGTTGTTGAAACTTTGGAATGGAATTGAAAAATAATAAAGATAAGCATAATAAATTACATTTCATGTCAATCAACAAAAATAAAAGAAAGGAATGAGAATGGAGATGATTGCGTGTGTGTACAATTTGAAAAGCTACTTGAAAAGAACATCGATGAATAGAAAAAGCTCATAAAAATTATCATATCAATCCCATTCGATTTGTTTTTTGAAACAAAACCAGTCATTCTATTGATTTTGTATGTATCTGATCGTATGCATCTGTAGTATTGTTTTATGCATCATATCATCTTTGTTTCCTTACATTTCCTATTATCAGTGGTCGGATCACTCTCCTTGATGGCAAACTTGCTTTTATCCAGGACGGCAAAAGCATAAATGATATGAGTACACAATGTGGGGTCCGCATGTTCAGGCAGAAACATCCCTTCACGTTTTCTGTCCGCAGCCCAACTGGCAAAGTAACAAACGACATTTTTTGTTGGCGTATCATAAGTCGTTGCTTTTAATAATGGAACGGCAGCAGCAGAGGTTTCTGGGAATCTATGCTCTACAGCTCCACGGTTAAATCCAGAGGATGAAGATAATGAAAAATGATGTTGAAGATGTTGTTCCTGCTGCTGTTGCTGTATGCTATGCTGTCCAGCATTCCTTATACCAGCGACTACCTGCTCATAGGTTACTAAGCTGGGCTTGGACTCAATGTGTCCCCGAATAAATCCTCCAGCGTCGACATTATTTCCGGCTACTGCAGCTTTGAGGATTGGTGGTGAAATAGTTGTCCCACCGTGTGAAGCCTCTATATGACCTCTCTGAAATCCTTTCAGGGGATTTGCTGGTTTTGGTTGCTGCTGATGGACCAGCGTTGTCGGCACGATGGAGTTGGAAAATAACTCATTATGGATTTGCTCGTAGCTCTTTAAAGGTAAATTCCACTGATTTTGCCCTCCCGCCGTAGGTGATGATAACAAGCCATTTTGCAAGTATGAATGGACTGTACTCTGTGGACTACCACCTGAAACTGAACTATATGGATTCCATGTACTGTAGGTTGGGTTCAATGGAACATTAAAGTAGCCAAGAATGGGTAGCCCATTAAGTGAGTTTGTGTTAGTATCCAATGAAGATTCTGGGTGAATCTGATACTCAGGACCAATTTGTTGTTGGGATTGTAAAATGAATTGGGCATTGGATGATGGGGATGCTGACGCATGTTTCACATTTTTGCTGGCAGCATTATTTGTTGAGCCAACAACTATGTTATTATTAGCAGTGCTGCCACCACCTGCTGTTGTCAAGCCGGAATGTGGATGATGATGTTGTTGCTGCAAAAGTTGTTGGTGAACCGGGGACGAGATAAATGAAGAGGTTCCCAGAGGCAAGCTTGGAGACCACAGGACTTGTTGTTGTCGTAGTTGTTGTTGGTATGCTTGATTTGCATTGTTGACAGGTATCAATGTTGCAGCTTGTCGTCCTTTATGATCTCCAAATGATGACCAGAAGGAATCGAAAGGCGAAAGGGAGATTTGGGGTGTTAGAAATGCATTAGTATTGGTATTACTAATGACTCTAGTACCAGAAGCTGCATTATTACTACTGCCACTACTTCTTAGAGATGCTGAGGATGATGATGACGGATATAAATACGTGGTGTAAAATAGCTGCTTGGATGAACGTTCACCCCCGTTGGTTTTCGTGAGGAGCAATGCCGTTGTCAACCAAGTTATCACAGTTATCCGCATCTAAAATTAAATCAACATTCAACTTTTAAATCAAATGAAATGAAGACTCTAAAAAAATCTGTTTGATTAATGCATTTCTTTTTAATTTGTACGATCTGTTAAGCTATTTATTCATCACACTCGTCCAACTTGCACCCGACCATGAAAATGTCCTCACCTTTTTCTTTACTATTTAAATAATGCATTTCTATTCATCTCATGATGCATTGTTAAATAACGGGGAAAAGGATGCATTATCATCATTTCTATTATCATACGAATTTATTTTCTGTAATTGCTAGATTACAATTTAAACACCATGCCATGCTCGCTAATAGCCGGGTATTTTTATCAACATATCATTCATCAACATTTTCACGTAGACCAGCACTTTGGTTTGTTTGAATGAGCGTGTGTACTGCCCAGACAGTAGTAATTGCAACTTTTTCGGAGAATTTTCTCATTGTTATCTGCTTATTAACGTTTTATAATAATATCCGCCACCAGGAACGTGACACATAAAATCGCGACATAATAGTATGTTCATTGTTGCACTGCATTGTTATGCCCGCATTTCCACTCTAAATTTATCTTGCTCGACGTCCTGTGAAATTGTTAAAAAATTATACACGCGAGACAATAATTTCATTCAAACTGGTCAGGGTAGGGAAGAAGACCAGTAGTCGCATTCTTTAACTTGTCCCCTCAACGAACCATCAAATTAGCATATATCACATCACCTTTTCTCAAAAACTGACTATAAAAAACATTACACCATACCATTAACCATAAGATATTTTTACTCAATTGTATTGTGAACTCGCTTCAGTCACGACTAAAATTAAACGGTAAAAATAAAAACAAAAAATATGATAAGCCACATGACTAGCCTAAAAGGTGGAAAATGCGTGCGCAATTTTTATTACAAAAAATTATGAAATGTTTATTATAATTTTATATTTTATTACACATATCATTATGTGAGAATTCTTTTTTAGCTCAGCATGATAGCGTCTTCACAAGAAGCTGGTTTCTTTCTAAATAAAACAATCATTTTAACCAATTCCGAGCATTGGCTTCTTTTTCTAGCTGTCAAATTGTATAAAATACGCAACCATTTAACATTTGCATGCACGATGCCTCGTAATATTCTATTTTTCTTTTCACGGACCCAGACAGACAGACTCTAAAGAATATAAAAAATCGGTAAACAAAAAATATACATTTTAATGAGTAAGCAGCTACAGTTGTGAAAGACAATTTCATTTACAAAAAACTGTTTTCAATTTATGTCAGCCAGAAGAGAAAAAACTGGCCATCTTGTGTGTTGCTTTGTTTTACTGATTGCTTTAAGTTCAAAAAGAGTTCTTTGGTTGTCTGTTAGTTTTTTGTCTTCGTGCCAGTTGATTTAGACCAACTGTCTGCTACTTCTTGTAAATATGCCACTGCCGGCAATCTAACCACTCGTCAGTATACCGGCAGGACTATATTGCAATATTCTTTGAATTAATAACACAGGAGTGTGTATATTAAATGTATTACGTAAGCCGACTATTATGTCTCCTTTCATCACGTTTTACCTAATAGAAAGGACTCCCCGTAATAAACGCAACCCTGACCAAATCAATAGGCAAATAAGCAGAGAAAGTAGAAAAAGTCTTTTAGATAAACTGAACGGTCTAAAAAATTAAGAAATTAATATATGGACAAAGCTGGTTGTAAATCTAAACCTTTTCTTCTCAAGTTTACAATTATTGCCAATCAAATTTAAATTTAAGTCATGTAAAAAAATACATGTGGTCATGCATCACTAAAAATACCTGTATTTCCAGATATCAAGCCAACTTTCATATCTCGTGTAAGTTTTCAAAGTCTATGCATGGCAAATTTCCATCAGGCCACTTTTCACTGTATTTTGACTTTAGGCACTGGTTGGACGTATTACATATCATCCAAGACTTATATAACGATACTTCATAAAAATATGGTCGTCTTTATGTGTAAATGTATATTCGTGAGTAATAATAATCAGAAAGATATTATATAATCAGCAAAAAAGCCACATTGACTAAATAAATGAACCAATAGTTCTGATTTCGAGAAGCAGACAAAATGGCCAAACTTTTATTGTCGGGGAAAAAATAAGTCATGTCTGTGTCACGCTATGCTCAATATGTTATTTCACGAAATAAGTAATGTTCATATATAACATAAGATTTCGTCAACGTCACATCTGCATTTATTTAAAATGTCTGTCGACAAAAACCTGTTGCATACGGAGCGTTGTAAATGTCATGTAAGTAGCGCTATCAATTACTTACAATAAGATATATTGGAAAATGTCAGCGGAACATCATGTTGGCGATACCTACCAATGAACTACGTTCCGTTGGCCTTCAATAAAAAAACTGTGATTTTCACGTATAAATGGCTTATGTATAAAAACATATTTTTTCTGAGAAATAAAATAGCTTTAGCAAAATAAAATGCACGACATATTTCGGAATATGTAGCCAAAATTGGGGTTTCTGAATTCTGATGTCAGATGAATGGTATTGATTTGTCCTAGTATATGTATAATATATATATAACTCTTAAGAACATTGTCAATTGTCAAAAAAGCTAATAACGTGATGATTCATGTTGTTTTACGACGATCATGAAAACGATGACTTGCTGGTTCGTCGATGATTGAGTGCAAATTTTGTACGATTTTCAGGTAGGAATAATATGGCAAAGTTCGAATGTTTTTAAGTTTGTACTTAGATTTAGATTAAATTATATTGACGGACAGTTCTGTACACAATTGACAATGACAATCAAATTGATGTGTGATTTTGATCAAGTCAGTACCAAAGTGCACTGAGGACATCGACTTTGAGTTTTTGCAATGCAATTTTCTGAAATCGCTACCACCCAACTGCTTGAATTTGGTCGCAATCCACCCACCTCCATGCGAACTTGTTTTACAATTCGCTTAAATTAATCTTAATTTTGCAAATTACATCTCAGTACTGCACCTACATGAAGCCTCCTGTCATCAAGTAATCATTTGTTGACTGTGACATGAATCCAACTCATCATCAATCGTTATGCTCATTTCATGTCCATGCACTTCGAGTTGTTTTGTTACAAATCTCAATTATGCATTCGTGTGGGACACTAAATATAATTATTTTCCCGTGAAAATTGTATTGTCTGTTACTCATCCCCGAACTTCAAAATTGATGCTTTTAAGCTTCAGGGATGAAGATTTTCAGACTCGGGTTCACAAGTGTAGTCATTATTACCATGAAATCTTCTTTGTAATCTGCTTAGTCATCTAGAGATTGAATTAATTTTTTTGTGATCTTGTTCTGAACATTGCAACTGGAATTTTTGTTGTATAACATGTGTGGTAAATGTCGATTTTCATTCAACAAAAAGTGAAAAATTATCAATTATTTAGCATTTAATGAACGGAGCAAGGAACTTTTCACTATCAATAATGTAACATGAAATTCGAGACAAACGTGAATCAGAATAAAATACATTTGCCATTAATAATAAGCAAAGTAGTGAAAAAATATTTACTTGCGCCTATACAGAAATCAAATAGATTTGTCTGCTATTGGATATACAATACATGTGTAGAGTAGCGCACCATTTTGAACTTTTAAAACCATCCAAAAAGGTGATGAAGATAAAACGGTTTGTCAGCACGGTAGATACAAGCAAATTGAATGAACATAACTTTATGAATGAAATTATTAATTACCTCTCTATTGTCCAGGGCAAGCGGTTTAAAAGGCTAATTATCATCATCATCTTCACTCTTTTGACAGCCATGCTGGTTAATTGTCTAATTTCATGTAAGCAATAAGCGTGAATTAGTCGGGATTAAAAATTATATGTGCAACTGTTCAGCACTAAGATGAAGATGAGAGTAAAGGCGCAAGTCGGCTGAACACTAAACAGTTGCTTTTAACTTGTCTATTCGTCTCTTCACTCAGCTTGTGCTCAATTGTTAAAAAATTTTAATGACAGGTTAAATGATGCGAACATTCTAATACAAATCCTTTACATGTTGTCTGTCATGCATGCATTTAATTCTCTCTTGAACATTCCAAACCAACTAGCTTTTCCGGTCCCCCACCCCATCTCTTTGCAGAGGCAGATAGAGTTACCTTTACACGTTTTGTCTAGACATTTCTGGTTATTATTTTTTGATCACGCAATATCGAATATTAGGTAATATGAGTTTATTTTTATTCATTATTTCTATTTTTCAGAGAACAATAAGTAGGCAGCAGTCATAAAAATTTAAAGTGTTCCTTTGTCATTTAAAATTCAACAAAAAATCTCCTGTGAATATAATTCCATCAAGAAATCCGTACGAAATCTAAATGGGCATGTCATGTCGCGCGTCTAATTTTATGTCTTCTTCTCATCATCATCGTTTTGAAATTGTGTTTTGAATACTACAAAATCCACAATATAAATACAAGATAAAAGACTGATTTTTTCAGCTGCTATATTATATTCTATTAAATGTAATGTTGATGTATGTATATATAACTTTAAAAATGTGCAGGGGATAAAACCACCATTAAAATTCTCAACGGGTCTGTTTTTCTGCTGTATACACTCCTAATCTGATTCAGATTATGAGCAAACCTGGTTTTTTTGCGCTTACATAAAAATGGTTGTGGTTGACGTGTTATCAAAACTGGACGCGAATGAATATCCATATTTTTATTATAACAATAATGATATTACTGTACTTTTACGTATCGATCTATTCATATAACCTGTAGACCTGATTTTGATCAAATATGAGATAAAACGTAAAACCCAGGTTGATTTCTAGCTTAAGTTTTTTTAGAAGTTCCCAAAGTGTAGTTTTATTTTGCTCTCTGGCCATCTCTATAATCTTATGAACTCTGTCTGTGTGTTTTGTCATACTATCTCAAGATAAAATGTTGAAAACAAGGAATAAAATGTTCTTTCAAAACAACAATGGCCGGACAATGAAAATAAGAGTAAACATTATCTAGTATAATAACTTGATGTGCTATTTTTCTTCAATGGTTCGACTAAATAACCTTACATGGAACTTCAAAAGATTTATTTTTGGAAAACATCGTCAGTGAAGATAATATTTTTCTCGAGAAATTTGACCTCCTATTAACCTTTTACACACATGTCTAATTAGCATAAAACATTCCTGCATATTTTTTTACTAGCAGAGTCATACATTAGAAAACATGCCATGCATGTAAAAGGTGAATGTTTCGAAATATTAACGTTTACTCCTCATCCGATACTAGGTCTAGACTGGCTAGTTTTTTGTGCATCCATTTAAAAAATTACTACCCGATCAATCATTTTTATACTTCATTACATCATTTTACATCTTTTCAAAATTATGATTCTGTGGAGAAAAAACACTAAAGTAAAAAATGTTGAAAGATTATGAGCAATGAACATTACACTTTGCTCGCTGCAAGTGATGAGACGTGATGTGTTGATATTTTTAATGCATCAACATCCCACACAAAATGCATCCCTGTTGTTTGATTTGTTTACAAGCAAAAAATTCGAAAAAATACAACAAAACAAGTATAAAGTGCACTAACATCGGAAGGGTAAAGTTTAAGCAGCTATTATTATACCGTTCACAGGCAGGTGATAGGAAAGCTTTTGGCTTTAGCTCACTACCTGTTTCAAAGAGATCATTACGTATTCTAGAAAAGTATTTATTTTCTTCCGATATTCCATAAAAACAAGTTCTTTATATTCTTTGTTCGCCCAACATTCTCGGCAATTACACCTTTTGACTCTTGACCATTCTGTAATTTCTTTGTGAGTCAAGACGAAGTAATATCACTTATGTGTATACGTATGAACGTATCTAATATTTTACTTGAACTTGAAAAAGAAAAGTAATGCTACTTTCCCCCTGTCCATGAAAACGATATAGTTAATTTGACATTCGTTCAATGCTCATAAACATCTCAATCGCTTTTGAAATATTCGAAAAAGAAGTTGTGTGCGAGCAATGACAATGCAATGATAATGTTTTTTTTACTTGAAAGAGCGACGAATTCGGACAAACTCTTATCTGCTGTTCGTAAATCTTCGATGATCCAAAAATTAGTATTTTTCTAATGCTTACATTAAGTGCAAGTGCAAGTACGCAGTTGATTATAAATGACCCGAAATAAACGCGCTTAGCAGGGTGCCATTCAGATGATGTAACTGAGTACATGGAGGTATGTAACAGTTTTTTTCTCCTACCTTGGCTTTTGATGGTATTTAAATACATAATATATATTGTGCATTGGACTGAAATGCACTAACTTGGTTTTGCCTACTTATTGTTTTCAGGGTATATTAAAAATACGCAGTAGTAAAAATAGTAGTAAGTGGTGAGAGTTTTAGAATGATACGAGTAATGTAGCAAGTCCATTAACTGAAGATTGATGACTTTGGTAATGATGACAGCGCTAGAAGCCAAGTGAAGATGGACATATATATGTACATACTCTGGAGATGCAGATGTGCTCATGGTTTTGGTTTGCTTCGAGAGAGCAGCAAACTATAAATCTGTGAGTTCACTACGCTGATTACGGTCCTTTCAATTCAACTTTATAAATATAGCATAGTAAACCATACAATACTTTTCCTTATAATCAGTTGTTATTTTCTTATAACCCTTATGCGTTATATAAGGATCAGAATGTGATGATTGAAAGAAGGTGGTTCTGTTGAGTTGATGAAATCAACAAGTTTTTCCGCTGCCTGGTTCTTCAGAACAGCCAAATAATTTTTGTAGCAAATTGCTTTTTATCAAAGCTAAATACATGAAGTTAATATACTTACGAGAGTGAAGGGAAGGAGAGATGATTCAAACCTTTTAGTTTTAGTAAACTAAAAAACCACGTGTTTACTTGTTATTGCTTCATCTTCATTTTACTCATTTTCAATAACGGGACCCACGGTGGGATAAGACATTTTTCAAGAGCAAAGAAATGTAGAAGATTAGATGGGGGTACAGGGTCAAACGGCACAGGTGGTTTAGTTACTATCCCATTCATCCAACAAATCAATTTGTTGGCAAATCAGTTTCAAATGGTTAATGTAACACACTTTGCAATATATTTCTTGATCGTTGACAACTTAGCATTTCCTGAATGGATTTCAGTAGAGAAAAGATTGTACCTTATAATCAAATGCTTTTCAACATTTTTAATCAGCTTGCGTGGTTGCGTGTCGCATGCCAAGGTACCACTGCCAGACAAATTGCTGCATTCTTTCATTCAAGTTTTGCTATTTTTAATATATTGCCAGAGAAAATCCAATTATTACTCAATCTAATTTTCCATGAGGCCCTGAAATTTAAAATGAAATGAGCTTTCACCCATACATGTAGGATATAGAAATGCCTACATAATATTTTGGCTTGGTAGGTATGCATCTAGGTATAGTGGTTTTACTTGTCAAGACGCAAGACGATGAGGTTGTTGGCTGATGGTGGATCAATGGAACTCTGAGAAAATTTACATAATGTGCAGTTGTCTCCTGTCATTATCTTTTCTGCCGTCCGATCCGACTTTTTAAAGGAGACGACAACGATATATAGAACCAGTAGTGATGCTTTTACCAAACATTTCAATTTTTATACTTTCCAAAAAGCTTACTTAAATGAACATTCAAATGTACATGCAACTATACTTTTCCTCTTAATCAAATCTTAATTTCGATAGAAATTCACGAATCTTTGGCGTTACATTACTCTAATTAATAATAGCATATATTCTTCTGCTTTTCTTTAGTCAGCCATCCCATCGACATCGTTAACTGTGATAATAATATTATTACAAAAATGTTGTTGAACTTAGGTGAGGCAGGTCAGATGATGTATCTGAGTGTTATATTGGTTATGCTTTAGTAATCCAGAGAGAAAGGAGTAGAGACAAGTATGTTTTTACTTTGGTATGTACCAAAAACGCATATCCCTAAAATGTTATGTATTTTGCTCATGAGGAATCAAGTCATCGTTCATCATCGTCGTGAACTCGTATGTTGCACTTTTTTAATTCAAGCTCAGATTTTTCATTATTCTTATTATCATTACGCGTACTACAATACTACACATTATTAACTCATTGTTATAGGATGATTTTCAACAATATAATCACAATACAATCATCTTTTTAATTCTTGTCAGGTGTGTTTGTTGTAAACCCTATAATAAACAAAATGAGAAACGGTTCTTTTAACTACCCGACAAAATGCTCATGTTAAAGCAAAAAGTAAGCCAGCACAATGCGGAGAACAAGTTGCAGATTAAAAATGAATATACATGAATTACTGTATAAATGACCATCGTCTTATGCGTAAAATGTATGTTTTGGTGTGAGCACCAAACACTGGTCTCATGTAAAAGTTTTAAGCAAGACATGATTTTTAACTCCCGAGTCATGCTGGTGTAATTTATGAGTTTACTGTGAGTAAGTAAAGTTGGTTGTGTTCGTCTGAAATTCATTTAAGTATAATCATGAGTTCACTAGGCTGAAACTTACCGGTCATTAGAAAACACTTGCTTAGATAACAAAAAGACAAAATATTTGCGTTACAAAATATGCCGACATACAACAAACAAAGTATTAGTAAAGATCGGAAAAGGCATTTTTAGTCTTGAGTCAATGACTACGATGAGCACAGTTGTCGCCGATAGGTATCCCATCCAAGCCTTCAAAATAAATTTGCGAAAACATCAACCAAAGCGCATACACACCTGTATAATCTACATAAATACCAATGCAAATGCAATATACCTATTTCGTAATAAAACTTGGTTCGTCGATTATTCTTCAATACAAAATTCATTTAAATAGGTTGATATAAAAACAAGTAAAAGTAAATTCTTCGCTCTCAATAATACCAGTATTTTTTTTATTATAATATATTGTCTAATAGGCCATTTGAGTTAGAAAGTGTTTTAGAAACAAGAACATTTTCTCTCCTAGCTCTTGTTACAACATAAATAACATGCCATGTTCACCACACCATTTTCCAGCTTCCAGATGTAGTTTAGCTTTTACATTGGCTGAGAGGGAGCCAAGTAAGAGCAAAAAAATGTTTTTGCAAGCAAGGTGTAGCCGAAAACCAGCCCGGGGATAAACCTTTCCCTCTTTAACGATGATCTCAGGCAATCCAGTTCATTTTCACAAACCCATTGTTTCTATTCTCCTGCTACACTGAATATCCCTGCCCTGTTTTTCTCAAAACTATAGACTTCTTGTAGTACGAAACGATTTAAATCTATTAATTGGAAGTGAGTTAGACAATAAAACTGCCCTTTTGTGCATAAAAATAAGTCATAATTAATGATTTAGCAGTGAGACACATTGAAAATATTGCATAAAATTATACTAGTACACATGCGACTGCTTACGTGTCCCATAATTTTTCTCTTCTTGTTTTCTTTCTGCACTTTTCTTAAAAGAAGAAGATATATAGAATGGCATAAAATTGTACTGCAGGCACTAAAAGCAAAAAATGTAATATACATAAGCATATTGCAGCTTACGTAAAACATTTACAAGAAAAATCAAAATTTACAAGATTCAAAGCTGACTATCAAGCTTTAAGCTCTTTCAACAAGGTCGACTGGAGGGTGGAGCTCGTTTTTAGCTACGCTGCGGTTGTGACTGTGGTAGCTAAAAAGACGAGCATTATCACCAGAGTTCTTTGATGCTATTTTTTCTCTATAATTTTACTCGATTATATATTATACATCTTGCCTGTTCAAATAAAAGGTCAAAGACACTTTCATTGTGCTCGTAAAAAACTTACATTATATTATTACCATTCATATTAGATTATTATATTCATTTAATTCAATCCTTTCATACCATTGTAGAGCACTCTCAGAGGTTTTCGGAAGCACAGAGATTTTCATGCTCAAATTTCGAAATTTGAAAATTGTAGGACGAAAGTACTCTAAAAGTTGTGGTG
>JAQFZG010000544.1:0-31000 GCA_034695465.1 Entomobrya nicoleti
AATGTGTAGTATTTCTTGTAAATACATCCTGAAGGACAGTCCCCAGAGCCCTGGTAGAAAACGTAAGTATTTTTTCCTGAGGGATCGCTAGTCATTGTTATTCCAGAAGAGCCTCCAATCACCCCGTCAGGAGAAGCATCCCCAATACCCAACTCCTTCTCTAATCGTTTAGCCAAATTCTCAGGATTATATGGCTTTGTAAATTCGAGCACATATATCGTATCTTGAAAAATAGGTGTGGACGTTATTGGCCCATAAGCGCTTTTGTCAATGGTATCCAAAGTGTCCTTTTTAACACTAACAATTAATTTGCCTGGTTGCCATTTTTGAGCGTGCTTTACATTAGCAACTTGGGGAAACTTTGACCGGATTGATTGCAAATCCTTTTTGATTTTTTGGACAAGGTCTGTTTGAGGTAACAGTTCTCCAGAGGACTCCAGAGCAATTTGTTCAGCTTCGGAAATATCCTGCATTGCAAAAATGAAATGTGGTAATGTAAAGTGATGTCAATTGTACGTGCGTTTGTCAAAAATTTAAAGTACGAATGTACGCTCATGTCAAGTCAAATTTATCATTTGACGATTGTTAATTGCACATGTAAATATTTTTTAAATCAGTTGCGCACAATCTCAATGATGTTGTGCTAATACAATTTTTGCACTCACCATTTGGGCTATTATTTCTCCGGTAGAATAACAGCTGAGAAAGACGAGAAATAAAAGGCGTTTGAAGGACGAAATCATGTTGTACAACAGTCTTACAAACACACTATCGTTTTTAGTTCAATTGGTTTCGAAATGTTATCGTCTTTGTAAACAAGCGATCAGGAAAAACCTGACACGATTAAAAGCATTAAAAAGTTCTAAATGGAAAATCGCTGCATAATTTAAAAAAAAATATGTTCAAAGAAAGCAAATTGACAACTTAAGGAAATATTTCCCGTAAACCTTGTGGGACACCACAAATGAAGTTATTTCTCAAGACGGATGGAACTATAGCCATATATTTTCTTCTTCCATGTTTTAATATCATAGTTACTTCAACAATATTTCCTACTTGATTACCAAAATCACGTTCATAGCTTGTACGAAGAAATGTCAAAGATAAATTGTGGCTAGTCTTTTTCCCGTGTCTTGCAACAAACTTTGAATTGGAGTTTACAGTTCTAGTTATTATCCGGCTTTGAAATATTTTTTGAGTCACCATTGAAACCAAAAGAGTCATATGAAGTTGGGTGTACAATTTGGAAACATGTATGATATAAAATTCTGGGAAATATTGTCATATTTTAATTATTATTATTCATAATACCACAAGTATCACATAAGTGCATAGATACATTTTGTAACTTGTACTGGATAATTAAAAACATCGATTAATGATAAAAAGCTTTGTGAATATTTCACAAAGTGATTTTATGTCCACCTTTGACTATAAAATATACTGAGCAGTAATTGAGGGCTGTAATAGTATATTTACCAAGCCACTTTTGTGTTTCTTTGGTAGCCTAAAACAGGTTTAATTTAGGTTTAATGAGATATTTTGTTGTCTAAATTTGAACTAAAGATTGATTTCCGATTAGCTGAAAAAATCTAAATGTCACAGCGTTTTTTAAATTTTGAATACATTCTAATGCACTTCGAGTTCCATTTCAACAGAATATTCTGGATTACGCAAACCGGAATCATAAACTATTAGTTCCGAAAATCTAAACTGATACTCAAATACTAAAACTACTTATATAATAAAATTACTAGATACCTCTTTAAAACCGTTAGTTAGTCACAAACCCAGTAATTTGATTCAATTTATACATGTTCTTACAATGTTCTTTTTATAAATAAAGTAACGCTGTAAATCCTTTTGATTGAAACGAAATTATAATCAATTAACGAGAGCCGCCGTGATGTCAATTAAAAGTGGTCCGTTAATTGAAACATGTCAAGTTAAATGTATATAAACTGATAAATAGTAACAAAGACAACTGACAACAAAAATCCGCAAAAACACGAGGTTATGTTCGGAGTTTTGAATGAGGTCTAGCATGGGACTAAGTATGGGTTTAGTGTGAGGTTTCGTGTATGGCTTAATAAGGGGCTAAGCATAATGGTTTAGCATGGGGTTTCTTGTGTGGTTATAATAACAATCTATATTTACCTTTGCCTTTTTTGAAATCCGTACAAACTGTATCCCCTATGCTAAACCCTATGTTAAAATCTTACACCCATGCTAAATCCCAATGCTAAATACCATGCTACATCCCTTTTCAAATCCAATGCTAAATCCCAATACCAATTTCAACTAAAGTTAGGTATGCTAAAGACATTTAAATTGCTTTTGAACGCATATATGCATTGGGATAATGCACGTGAGGCTTTGGATTTACAATCAATTTTTGTCATAAACATACACAAGAAACACCACTAGGTATTTTAATATACACTTTTGCAGTTAATAAGATTGTAAGCAACACGTGATACCGTTTTACATTCGGCACTACAGCTTTATGATTTAATAAAAGTAATATACACAATATCATTAAAGTAATAACAAAGTAGTAATTAAGTAATAAAAATTAAAGTGTAAAACGATTTATTTCAAAGTCACATTTATTTATTAAGAGAACTTTGCGTTGCATGAAATCAAATTAAATTAATATAGATTATTATATCGTTTTTGTTTTAAAATTTGGCAAGATGAAAGTCGTATTTAGTTCAATAGTTCTACTATTTTTACATTTTCTGAAAACAACGAAGGCACAATCACAAGTATTATATTTGTACTCTGAATTAAATGGCAACGGGAATCATGTTAACTTACCTGAACTGTATTCTGCTAATTTAGCAGACATAAGTTTTGATGACCAGGCAAAGTCCATTTGTGCGACGGGAATGTAAGTAAAAAACTTTATATTTATAGTTTTTTGCCACGCATAATTTGTTCAAATATACTCATTTTTACATGCTAGTTGGCTACTCTACGAAGACAAACAATATAATCCAGCCGGACACCGTGGAGTAGAATATTTTTTCGGACGTGACAACAACTGTATTAATCTCTCACGCTTGGGAGGGCAAGTTTCTTCCGTCCGGTTTGCTGGTCCACCCAAAGATTACGCAATAGATTCTTTTACACTCTTTGAACACGTCGATTTCCAAGGTCATGAAGAATACGTTGCAACTCAGACACCATCTTTGAATTTAAACAAGGGTTCTGGATCAATAATAATCACTGGAAATACCGACTGGTTAATTTTTGATCAGTCAAATTATAAAGGGAATATATTCTGTATTAAAGTTCCAGATCCCGGCAGTAGTACTCCATTGTTTATTGGGGATATTGTTACTAAACTAGAAATAGATGCTGGCGCAATTAAATCAGTTAGGAAGGGATGCAGTACTGTGTAACCAGCATAAAAAAAGGAAATTTGGAGTTCAATGATAATTTGTAGTTTCGTCAATTTGATTACATTGAAGTTTGTTTTAGAGGAGAGGTTAAAGTAATAATTTGCGACCATTTAATTAAATTACTTGCTGGAGAAATCGTCTTTATATTTTCCAAATTTTAAATTAACTTCAAAGTGTGTCATAGTCAATTGAATTGGTTTGAGCTAGTTATTTTGGGTACTTTAAGTACTATATAAAAATATTTTTGTAATGGTAGTTTTGTCTGAATAAATAAACTTTATTATTTCATTATAGTTTCTAACGAAAAATTGTTTGAATTTATTTGAGTTTGAAAATTGAAACAGCATTGGTTCTTTTTCTCGAACAACTTTACCTAGAAATGGTTAATTTAGTTGTTTGATGACTTTTAATGATGTCGTAATTTTAAGCAAAAATTACATAAGTTTATAAGTGCATGTGTTGTAAATACTTTTTACGTAGCGTTTGATTATAACTTAGAAATCAAAAATCATTAAGGTTAAACTTGGATACAGTTTTGGTGGTGCAAAATTACTATAATATTTTTTTCACTCGAAATCACAAAACTTAGTTACGCAACAAAATATGGTTTACCCAAGCTAAATATTGTCATACGAGGACTTTTTGGCGAACATTTGCAACCTCGCAGAGGCTAATATTTCTATTGTTTGTGATGCATGTATTTAGCTTTTTGTTTTTGTATACATACTTGTTCCTTGAAATTTAAACTGCCAAAATTATCGAAAAACCATATCTGAAATACATTTTTGGCATGGTCAAAAAAACAATATTCACTTATATTTCTCGAAATCTGTGTGCAGATGGTTTAGCAGTGTTGAGTTCACACCAAGTACCACCTTCGATTTTAAAGCTTATTCTAATGCTCATTTTAAACTCCAAGATATAAGCATTTAAGGTATCAACATGGTTGACAAGTTGGTCATGTGAAAATAATAAAATGATTGAAATTAATTGTTTTCCTAATTTTTGCCAACAAATTTTAAAACAAAATTTTAACCCATATTTTCAGCCACCATATCTTTAAGACAGGAGTAAATAAAACTCTAGTTTTCTTGCATGAACATGGGATAACATTTGCTTAGTCCGCACACAAAATTCTAGATGGTTTACATTTCAAATAAAGGAAATCTGAACATTTGCTTGGATGCAAGTGTTTGCCGAAAATACCATGTACATGTGCATATGTATTCCACTAAACAAAAAGGTGCATAAATCGTCCCCTAAACTATTGTTTACTACAGCCAGAAATGTTACAAATGCAAATATAACTATCAAATAAATTGTATGGTAGCAAAACATACAAAGTATACACATAATTTATAAAATAGATGATGAGAATGATCGTCAGAAACCACGACAACGGGACAAAACGTAAAATGCCACGTTTCACAACAATGCATATTAAATATTACGTAACATTTGCACAAAACAAGATTATTTTCTAAATTAAATGTTATTCGCCTCACTACTCGTCCTAAAAGTATATTTGGGATAAGGAATCTTGAGATTGAGTTGGTGTTTTTTACTTTTAAAGCTAACATAGTACTTTCAAGTTTCATTTTTGTATGCAAGCATATATTTCGCGGGTAAAAATATAACTAAAATTGAAAAGTATTGATATGCTATCCCAAAGCCTAAGTGTGGCCAAATATGGTAGTAATAAAACATGCTACAACACTAAACATGGAATAGAGCTTATAAAAATTCTCCAGTGAAAAAGATTACTCTACGGGTTACCACCTGTTTAATTTGATAGATTTATTATTTTTCATGTATAATCAAGTGTTTACTTCTAAATATTTTTAACAAAATGAAAAACACGATAATATCTATTCTGGAGTACTGGAGTAGTAGTATACTGGAGTTCTACCAACAAATTAACAAATTATAATGACGAATCATTGCTTTTAACAATTTATCAGATGGTTTTACTAATTATTGAGCTTAAGCTCTTTTCTTGATTTTCCCAAATGTACGATAAAACGTTACAGCAGAAAATTAAGCCGACGCAAAACTATTCTGGCTGGAAGTAGTTTGATGGCCGGACGTCTGTGTGGATGATACTGTACTGACATCGTGGCCCTTTTTATCCTTTGATATATAAATGCCCACAATTCCGGCGATCAGGGCAACGACCTTTATGAAGATATATCTAATTTATGCCATTTTGCCAAAACCAATTATGCTTACTTTCAAATATTACGACCAAAAATTCTTACAGCACCAGAAGCGAGGAAGCCTGGTTGAAAAAATATCCATTTGTTATCCCTAATTTGTTCACAACCCTTGGAAAAGAAGTTACAAGGAACAAATAACATAACTTGAATCAAATATGCCACTATTAGAATAAATGAACCAGTAAGGAGAAACCCAAACGTTGGATACCCGAAAGTATTCTAAAACGTAAAAATTGATAAAAAATTTAATACTTGATTATATTTTTAATAGCTTCATGTTTTTTTCTAAACTTACTGCAAAATAAAACAATTTATTTTTGTTATATTTTGGTAAAATTATTGCCACGAGCATTGCAAGACCAAATAACCAACTTAAAACAATAAGTGCCACACTCCATTCTACTAGACGAAGTGCAGGACATGACGATTGTGGGCAATGGTTAGTTGCCCTGCCCCACAAAGATTTATCTAGACCAGCCCCAGTAAGCCCAACAGCTCCTAAAGTTATACACTTTTAATCAAAAAACGAAAAAAGTATTACTATTATATTAATCACAGGTAGGTTTAGTATTATTTTTAAATATCTTACATGAAAACAAAATCGTAGAAATCCTAGTCTTGTCGCTAAAGGGCTAAAATCAATTGGCTGATTACACATTTTATATTTAATCAGAAATTACCAACGGTTATTAAAAGTGTAATGTAAACTTGCACAATAATTCATTTGCCTGCAGTTTGAATACCCTATATTACACTTATTTGTTCTACAACAAATCAACTAAATATTTTTGGTCTGTGACATTCTACTTTCCAAATTACCAATTTGTAAATAAAATGGTATGATAATACTTGTAGGATATTGAAGTGTTTGCATTTGATATGTTCAAGTTTTGCAACTGCAGCAACATTGTTGCAATACATTTCGAAAAAAGGAAATCCTAATTAATTTCCATGAACTTGATTTTTTACATACTGCAGCTGTATTGAAAAACCGCAAATATTGCTGGAAACCGCAAAAGATTACGTTACAAGAACGATTAATCGAAACAAATACATTTGATTCCTATAATATAATCTGTATTTTATTTATTACTTATGCATCAATACATAATATTGTGCAATGCTTATTTCGGTGATAAATGATCGTGTACACCAACCTGCACTTTGAGTATTTCATTATTCTCAATTATGTTTTTGTGCAGTTAAATGGAAAATCGCTGCTTATCACATTGCGTTCTATTGGACCACAAACTTAAGCAAAGCATAATTAAAATTAATTATTGGAAACGACAAAGTACCAATGACAGTAATATCGGGGTACATACAACACTCGTGACATAATGCATTAAATTTTATAATGGCTTAGAAGTTCTTCACAGCAGACACCAGTACTGTGTAGATTTAATAATCGTGGGAAATTGTACGTTTTATGAGGATTTATGGAGAAAATAAGTAGTTGGTATAAATGTATTATCCAAGATAAAATAAAAGCCACTTCATATTTTATAAACATTTTTTCATAATTATTCCAAAGGACTAAGTTTAGTTACAACTTTTATTGTTTTATTAATTCTTTAAACCTAACAATATTTTGTAAAATGTACTGAGTACACAATTTTTTGCGCCTAATTAGGTTTTGGAACAAACTGTGGGTGTTTTGGTAGATAAGAGGCTGTTCTTAGAATTGTCAGTGGTGTCAATTTGAATTTTAATAAAACGCTTTTCTTTGGCTTCCATTGTTCATGGATATAAATGGCCAGAATTCCGGCAAGAAGAGCTATGACCTTCACATTAAAATTACAAAAATTACAACATGTTTGTAGTTTCAGCCATAGTTTAGTAATGCTTTAATTTCGGAGAAATATCTCAACTATTTTACTTTACTTACCGCACAAGCGCAGAATATAGCGGGTTGAAATATACCAGATTTGTATTCTTTAGAATAATAACAGTAGTCTTCACAAGGCTTAAATGTCCAGATTTGGGCAGCAAACATTAACATAAGAACAAATGAACAAAAGAAAAGGGCTGCAGAAGTTGAATAGCCGTGTTTTATCTTGTGATTGAATATGAAGATTAGCTAAATAAAACCGGAATTATGGCTTTTGAAGGCGATGATTTTATTGAAAACTTACCATAGTTAAAAATTTACTGTTCTTATATATTTTCGGCAAGGTCATTGCTGCTACGACAGTGAGTGAATAGAACCAAATGAAAATAACAAAAGTAAAGCCCAGTTCAACTAACCATGAGGTTGGGCAAGATGGATCGGAACATGTGATTTTGTATGTGGCCCATGATGACTTGTCTACTCCAAGCACTATTAATGTAACTTCAAGTAGGGAAATAACCTAAAATAAAAATATTTTTGAAATTATTCGTTATTGACTCAATTGACTGCAACGTGCACATAACAAAGTAATAATTTGTCTTTAAATAATAATTAAGTACATTAAAACAAATGCACAAAAGACCAAGCCGCGTTTTTAATGGACTAAAGTCAAAATATCCCAAAGCCATAGTTTTCTTGAACGTATTTTTCAACACTGAAATTTTAATCCAAAATTGGTGATACTATTATTGGTTGATTTTATGCATAGCAGAACATTTGTTTAGAATTTTTGTATGATTATTATTTAACTGATTAGTTGGTTACTTTGTTATTCAGAATTAGGTGACCGCCCGCATCCTGTTGCAATGTAAAATGAAAAAGCAAACGTAATACAAACCACTAAATTTAACATTCTAGGTAGAAACTTGTTAACGTCATTTGCATGCATAGCTTGTTCTTGGGCAAATCATTTTTAACTATAGCAGCATTCACGTCGTTAATTGTAATGTACGGCTTTTTTGTGTTTGAATATAAATCGATTTTATAAGCCCTATCTATAAAATATGATTTCACTTTACTTTCATTGAAGGCAGGATTATGCTCATTGTAGTGTTTGTATTTTTAGAAAACTTTTAAATTTTGTATTCATATTCTTGTCGTTCTTGTTACCCAATTCATAAGACATTATCAAATTGACTAGCAAGAACCACCAAAAAAGAATATGAACCCAAAGTTTTCGATTTTAAACCAACAACATGATTAAAAAGGCCTTGCTATGACACTAAACACGAGTATATTTGAAAATTATAAATTAGCTTTCATAAGCTCTAATATGAAAAAATCTTCTATTGTCGACTAAGAATTAAAATCTAGTCGTTGGTAGGTAACACATACACATTTGCAGTTCATTGGAGATTAGTTTTGCTTATAACGATCCTTAATCCTTTAAACTTAACTTTTCCAATTGCTAATTCTGCAATTTGAACAACAATATTTTGAAATATGAAAGCGCATTGTGTATGCATATGTATTTAAGTGCGGCAGTAATGACTTAAGATATTTAGAAACAAGATAAACATAATAGGATTCCTTGAACTTGATTGTCCTATGCATTGCAGTGGTTTTTGAGAACCACAAGTATTACCGCGAACTCCAAAAACTGCATTATATTAGAAGAATAAAGTTTGTTTTTGATATAACATTTATTTGAATGGGAATACAAAATACAATGTATGTTTTGGCATTAAATATTATTTTCTGTAATATTGGAGAACTTACAGCGGTAATTTATTATGTAATTATTAAGTTGCTCGGTTGATTCAGAAGGTTATGCTATTGTATTTTATATGTAGTATTATAATGACAGCATGAATGTAAATCAATTACAGTTTTTTAAATTTTCTAATTAGTCAAATCTAACACCAATCTTTTAATTAGTATGTAATTGTAAAATGTGATTAACTTTATTTAGACATTGAATCAAGCAGGTGGTGGTTCTGGTTGATTAGGTTCAATTTGGGTTGTCGTGAATGACACTATGGCGCTTTCCACCTTCTCCCTAAGTATATATATACAATTAGCAAGAATTCCGGCAAGAAGAGCTACAATCTGTACACCAATGAAGTTATATTACAAAAACAGTCATGGGCTAAAAATGATCTATTGGCTTATCGCTACATTTGATTCTTACCGAACCAGCGCAGAATAAACCTGGTTGAAAAATCACAGATAAGACTTCTTTGTAAATATAGCACCCGACATCATTCTTCCAGTCGTCACAGTGCAAAAACGTCCAAGTTTGAATAGCATAGGTTAACAACAGAATAAATGTTGCAATCAGAAGTGCTCCAGAAATTGGATAGCCATATGTATTCTAATGAAAATATATAGTCAGTGAAAATATCTTTGGAGATAGTATTTGTATAGTATTTGTAGTATAGAAGATTTTTTGTTTAAAACTTACCATTGTAGAAAATTTATTACTGTTGTGTATTAATGGAATTGACATTGCTACTATTATCGCCAGTGAAAACAATCAGCTCAAAATTACAAGTGCAAGACCCAGTTTAACCAACCATGTTGTTGGGCAAGATGCATCGGAACATGATCCATTGCCTTTGACAAAAGATGATTTGTCTACTCCAGCTCCTGTCAAAATAACAGCAACTAAAGAAATCGCCTAAAATAAAAATACAGTGGGAATTTATTTGACAATGCAAGAACGACAACCTACACATAAAATATTATTTGATATTTTTATAAATAATACACAAAAACAAATGCGTAAAAATCCATGTCTCGTAGTCAATGAACTAAAGTCAAAATTTATGGAAGTCATAATTTTTCCTTTAATGGTGTATTTTGAAGTTTAGTTTAATTAGTATCCTTTCAAAATTAGTTCGGAAGAACTTTCACAACACAAAATTTTCAACGATATTAACTAAAAAAAATTATCTACATATTAGCGTTGAATTTCCTACCCATAACTGGAATTATCTATTTGACACTTATATTGCTGGAGATTACACAAGACTCGTTATAAAGTTCTTTTCTTGAACAGTTGGACATTGGTTTGCTATGGTCATTGAACAACCACATCTATTTGCCATATTTGTCTTGCTAACCGCGTTATAATGGTTTTCTTAAATTTAACAGACTTTTGACTGCGTCATCACAACAGCATATACCACAAACCCGCACCGTAAACGTCTTTGGTAGCAAATGTTAACTTCGTTTGCAAGAGAAATTTGTACGAATCTTGTATCATTTTTACATTTATATTATTTTCGTTAAGTAGAATAGACTAAACTAGACTACAACTTTCATATAAAATAATTGAAACCATTTAAATTCAAACTGCGATTTACATTACTTCTGGAATCCATATTTTATACTAACTACAACATAACACACAAAAAGTGAATTTCAAATGTTTTTCCGCAATATACGACGTTGCATCACACATTTTCATAAATCTACACAATAGAATTTTCATAAACTTCCTTTACGCACTTTACCAATTTTGGAACTAAATTACAAGCTAATACCGTTTTTTATCATATGCAATGCATGGCTTGTATAAAATTACGTGATATGCATTACATATTAGAATTAAACGTACGTTACTCCAGTCCTAAATAGAACCACACCATATTTCTTCATGTCAAGCAGATGATTTCTTTTAGCAGTTTTTATCGAAAGAAAAAAAACAAAGTTTATAACTTTAAGACTTTACATAAGCCAAATGAAAAGAGAAAGATGATGTAGGAATGTATCAAAAAGAAAAACGTGTTTTATTTAAATATAAACCTAAATTTATATTTGCATACTGTTCGGCATTTAAAAAAACTACAAATACCAACATAACTTATTTATTCGAAAGAATCTACTTTTTAATAAGATGAACCATGTTGTTCATACACATTTTTTATAATTTCATTTACTTAATGTCAAATTTAAATGATAAGTAGATCAGCCTGGTAATTAAAAAAATATTCATACAAAGCTGCTTTTAAATCTAAATACACAAAAAAACGAATACAATTTTTTACACCAAAAATACAACAAAATAAATATTTCCAGGAGGGCTAAAACTATATCATGATTTATTAATAAATAAATAAAATCGGAATAACATATAGCAATATGACTGGTAGATGTGAGTTTGAATGTTTTATGTTTGTGTGTAAATGATACAATGTCGATTTTTAAATTTTTAGCCGTCCTTAAAAATAAAAATACCCAGGATTCCTGCAATCAGGGCAATGACCTGTAGAAATGTAATCAGTTTAAGACAATTTTTTTTGTGCGTAGGTTAAACTTTAGTAAATCTAAATTAATTAAACTGTAAATAGCTTTACTTACAGCACCACAAGCGAAGAGCCATGGCTGAAAAACTTTATTTTTGTAATCTCGAACAGATTCGCAATCACCATCAAAAACTTTACAGGGATCAAACATTCCAATTTGAATCAGATATGTTAGAATTAAAATAAATGAAGCCCCCAATAAAAGACCAAATGCCGGATAACCAAATTTGTTCTAAAAATGATAATAAGTAATACGTCAAATTCTATAAAATATATTATGCTTGTAAATAGCTTTGTTCTAATCTTACCCCAAAAGAAAACGTTTTATTCCATTTTTTATAAATCGGGGTAACTATGGCCACGAGCATTGCAAGACTAAATAACCAGCTGAAAATAATAAATGCTAGACTTGTTCCCGCTAGCCAATATGCAGGACATGATGATTGTGGACAGTGAAAATTGGTCCTACCCCACAAAGATTTATTAATAGCAGCTCCAGTCAGCCCAACAGCGACTAAAGTTACAACCTGAAAATCACAAATGTTATCAAAAATTTATTAAAGCTGTATGAAATATGTAAAAAATAAGTATTTCAATAACTTACAGTAAAACAAACTCGTAGAATTCCAGGTCTTGTCGCCAAATGACTAAAATCAAAGGTTTGGTTACACAATTTACAACTCATTGTTGATTACTTAGAGTTTTGTTAAAAACTTGCTAAAAACAATTGATGAACAAAATTAAATTATTTATTCAACGCGTATTAATTGTCCAAGGAAGAATCATAAGTTTTGGTATATACCAAAATAAGCTTTTGCTGAAACTTTGGTATACAAAATGTATGCATGTGTCATAAATTTAACGAGAAAAAAGTAAAGAAATAGAACTAGGTATATAAATGAAAGGGTGGAGTAAAGATAATCTACAGGAAAACAGAGATATTGGTTTTTACTAAGTAAAGGAAATTTGAGTGTTTATTGATATAATCATATCAGTAGATTGTGATTTGTTTTGTTATTCCCCTTCCAAGAATTTTCCTGCAGCTGCTATCATAATTATCACTTGCATGTTTAATCTATAATCTGGCGGCGAAGAGCAAACATACGTCACCACATATTACCAAAAATTGTCCTGCTCACGTCGTATTCGCATTATGGAATTTGTAACACGAATATGATTAGAAGATAAGTAAATGCAGGAAAGTACAAATTTGTTGAATGTGTGGCTTGAGGCTTGCTAAAATTGTTTGGTTTGGGTAGCAATGCTGCAAGTGTATTATGAATCAAGTAATCACGAAGTCGAGAGAAGGGCAGAGCGATAAGCTCCGCTGGGCAAGGTTGAATGCTCGTGGCAAATGTAGGATAAATTATTCTTTACAATCTGGTGATGCTAAAAAGTTGAAGTTTCGTTAATGTGAAGAGAGTACAAAAATCACCCGGATGTCTGTAAAAATAACTATTATCAAAATGTTTGGGTAATCTTCAAAATTGAGAAACAGGAAAATAGGAAGCAAATGCAGATGCAATGTACTACAGGACAGGACAGTATTTACAACGGACTCTTTTGAAGTTCATTGTACGTTATGAAGTGTGTTTTAAACTGTTAATATATTTCACTTTAGAAGTAAAACATCAATTGACAACAAATTAGTAAATTTTAATGTAAGAGTACTCTCTAATGGCATATACCAATGTCTATGGAAACGGTACGTGCTACGAAGAAATTCGGGATCGAGAGAACGGAACATTCTTGTATTTGTAAGAACAATACCAATAAATAAAATATACTTCACGTTTAAATACATTTGCTATAAGGGCACCAAAAGGAAATCCCTCGACTATAACCAAGCTTGAATTTGTAAACAGATTCACCAGTACTGAGGGTAGCACGAGATAAGTCAATATTTCTATATACTTCAAGTATTATGGCTAATGCGAATGTGCGAAATAATCTGAGCTTACAAAGTCGGTTAATGACACATTTTGATAAGAGTAATAAATAATGTCATCAAAATTTCAACCTAATCAACAGCCCGATAAAGTATTACGTAGATCACATTTAGTATTGTTCATTTAATACACGCCAAAATTTATATTTCACAAATTTTCAGTTCCACATTTGTAGTCCGTAAGCTTGCATCAAAATCGTTTCATTTTTAAGAAACGTTATTTTTCGTTTCATTACTTCATTTCATTTTAAAGAGCTTTAGCAACAACCTATCGTAATTGCTAAAAAATAATCAAACAAACATAAAACTTCAAATCACAATGATTTCTATAAAATCGATAGCTATTTTAATTTTGCTCGTGGGAGCATCGTCAAGTCAAAATAGTGCAGAACAGGTGGCTTCATTATTTGATCAATATAACGGAGAAGGAAATGTCATCACCATTTCACAACGTTGTCTTCACAATCTATCAAGTGAAGCGTTTGATGATCTTGCGCATTCAGTATGCGTTACAGGAATGTAAGAACGTTTTAACTTTGGTGTAGATAAAAGGCATATAAATTTAAAAATATAATTTTCAAAATGCTTCAATTTTTAGCTGGATATTTTATGAAAACCCATCATTCAATCCTCAAGGAACCGGTACAGTGGAATCCATTTTTGGACGAGATAATTATTGTGTCAATTTGCGTACAATTGCTGGAAAAGTTTCGTCAGCTAGACTCGTGGGAGATCCAATGAACTATAGAGCTGATTCACTTACCATATATGAACACAGTTACTTCGAAGGCATGGAAGAGCATACATATCAGGAACTAACAAATCTGGATTGCTTATCTGAAAATCATCAGTCAATAATCGTCACTGGAAATAGTAACTGGGCTATTTTTGATCAACCAATGTTTCAGGGACAAGAAGTTTGTTTACGGATTCCACAGTCTGGAAAATACACACCGTCTTTTGTTTCAGATCTTCAGGGTAATGCAAACAGTGTAAAATACGGGAGCGTTCGATCAGTTAGGAAAGGGTGTATAAATGGGACTTCTTTGACGCTGACTTTGAATTCATTTTAGTATAAAAAAAAGTTTTATTTGTTAATGTTTGATAAGTATGCTAAATAAATACACTTTGAGTTTATTTGATTTGAAGTTTTGAATTGATGACTAGATTTATATTTTAAATAAGATTAAGTGTTCACTTTTTGTAGTAATATATACAAACGTAAGTACTTTAACATACATATATATGCTAATAAAACACATGTTGCCCTGTGACATGCACTTTTCGAGATACCCAAATTACACTGTCTAGTGCTTTTACAGTTATTTTTAGTTTCCTCTTTATTTCAAGCGTTACTTTTCATAAGGTATAAAATAAAAAAGTTTTGCATACGACTTTTCTCGTTCCAATCGTAGTTCAAATATGTAAATAAAATGCTGCATAGTATGGTAACGATATTCAAATATAACAAATTTACTTATAGGGTTAAAGTTCGGTATTATATTGATATAATAATTTATACAATACTTATATGTACAGTGGGTAGATCGACAACATACAAACGTGCAGAACCATTAAGGTAGTTGCAATTGTCCACAATTTTCACAAAAAGTGGACCAGAAAAAAATCTTCATGAGCAATAAATCAATTAAAATTCTCCAGTTTGAGTAGGGTTTGACATGTTATTA
Organism: Entomobrya nicoleti; assembly: GCA_034695465.1. Lineage (NCBI taxonomy): Eukaryota > Metazoa > Arthropoda > Collembola > Entomobryomorpha > Entomobryidae > Entomobrya > Entomobrya nicoleti. The sequence goes on from JAQFZG010000544.1 coordinate 15,401, forward strand.
TTCAAATTGCACATTTATCACACAAGGCTTGCTTGTATGAACTATATAAATGCTATGCATTCGCACGTCTAGAGTGAACAACTGAGAAAGATAGGTACGCATTCGATTTCACCATTCATCATACTTTCATATAGTTCATACAACATACTCATGAATCTGCATGAACTTGCATGAAAACATCGGCATCACCATCACAAATGCATTAATTTAAGGAGAGGGTACATTTTTGGTGCAAGCCTTGTGTGATAAATGTGCAATTTGAATATTAACATGTCAAACCGTACTCAAACTGGAGAATTTTAATTGATTCATTGCTCATGAAGATTTTTTTCTGGTCCACGTTTTGTGAAAATTGTGGACAATTGCAACTACCTTAATGGTTCTGCACGTTTGTATGTTGTCGACCTACCTACTGTATATATCATATTTACCACACATTTGTACTATAATAAACACTTTTTAATTTAAAAATAAATCCATAAATTAAACTAGAAAGCCATTGCTCTTTTGTAAATGTATATTAATGTATCTTGTCACCGAACAATAAAACATTTGAATCAGCCCTCTGTTTAATAAAGTTATCTCTGAAATAAATGTAATAAAAGCTGCGAAAATACAAAACCCCCATAACGTAAAAACTGATGAAGTCTTGGACTTCAAGCCAACTGCATCAACACTTGCACTATGTTCATCGATCAGCTTGGTACGACTTACTACTTTAGCCCTGTCCCTTATCGTTCGAGACACAGAAAAATATTCTTGCATCCACAAACTATAAATTCCCACATTTACAAATCGGTCAAATACCTTAAAAATCTTATCGTTCCCAGGCGGTAAAAACGCTATGTACCTAAAGCTATCCGAATACAACTCTTTTCCCACATAACATTCTTTTTGTATTGGTCCAACTGTTGACTTTTGTAAACTTTGTTTAATTTTTTCTTCAGCTTCCATTGCAATCTGAAGAGCAATATTCCAATTGTTTGTATAGGCTTTCTTGCTACCGAAGACCAGTTCTGTCATGTAGTCGTCTCGGATCACTGCTAAATCCAATAACTTCAAGAATGCCGTCCAATTGTTCCTCTTAGCAGTCGTTCTATCAAACTGAAGCCAGTACTCACTCGAATAAATCATAGAATAGTTGGCTTGCCTTAAGTCTTCAAAATATTCCAAGGTCTTTTCAGGTAATGGTCGAGTTATATTTGTCGTCATAACTCCACAATACATATTCACCAAAAATCCACATGAAAACATCCAAAGTATTAAAATGGGATGTTCTTTGGTCCTCTTTGCTGTTCCGACAACGCTGTTAAGAACAGGTGAAAGTAACCCCGAAAGTGTAAACAGCATTCCTTCGGTTATTGATGTAATGCCTTTACGACGCGCTTTTTCACTGTAATAAATGAGTATACTGGTGATAATAAATGATATTACTAAAGCCAACCACGACCAATAATCAAGTGGATCAATAAGAAGAGAAATGAAGTCCGTTGTAGATTCACGTCGTTGTATAGGTGTATCACAATAAACAAAATTTTGTGGCGAATTATAAGACTGGTGAAATTTTGGCGATGAATCCGAAGTTCCTTGGTTTTTGAAAATTTTCCAAATATTTGCTACGGATACTGATCTGCCACCAATATTAAGAAATGACATGATTGTTGGGTTCTTTGTGATTTTTTTAAGGTGTAATGGATCATCGTCATGTGTACCAACTAAAGACAAATTTAACGCTTTTGCAATCTCATTACATAATGCAATTACTATCTGTACACGCCTGAATTCACCGTTACCAAATCTTGATTTGGAGTATTGCTTGATGGTGTCTGTGATATAGGTTTGATTGGTTTGTGAATCCAAGTAATAAAAATGTAATAGATTTGTTGGTGTGTTCATTTTATTACAAACTTATGGGGAGATTATAACTAAAACGATACAATATAACAAAATTAATAAGCAGCTCAATTGCTGTTTTATGTGAATTAAACGTGTGATTAAAACCTTTTTAATGCGAAAGCCGATAACCAAGTGACTGAGAAAAAATACATGTGTAATAAATAATCATCTAGTTATATTTGTCACGCCACTCCTTAAAATTTAACCAATAGCGTTAATCATATATTCGCACTGAGCCAATATTTTAATAGCTTAACATATGTTTCCTCTGTCGATCAATTTTTTCTAGGCGTGGTATACTTGCACCTGATAAAAGTTTAAGATGTGTTGACATTATAAGTGTTTTTTGAATTTACTGAAATAAATGTAATTTGAATCAATATTGAAGCATATAAAGTATTTTATCCATATTACTAAACGCGATAATGATAGTCAAATATGTACTTGGTTGGGTTATCATTCAATACTTGTCATTTGTAACTATTTTTCTGTAAATTGACGGAAAATACTTACACACCCCCTTCAAGACTGGTGTACATTATATATAATGATTTAAATTTATTTTTGTTATCGTTGAAATCACAATTTATATCGTTGCTTTTTATGGGAAATTTTACCGGAACAGGTTTTGCCGAAGACATGAAATGCATCCAAAATAAAATTATATAGCTTAGATTGACGTGTTTACACTAGAACTTTCATTACCACGTGCGGCAACATGCCAGCTTTGATCGTTATATTAACACGACCATCATAAAAGTATTGGTTTACTTAATTATATGCGTTTGATTTTGTATGTGCACACCATTAATTTTCAAAACTTACTGTCGCTCAATTGACATACCAACAGTCCTTTTTAAGTTTACTTTTATAAAAAGCAAGAAATATTTTGACTTGGCCTAAGAGAAAATAATTAAAACAATTAAATTCAAACAACTGCCTAATTTTCGTCCATAGTATGGTGCGTGTACATTACTTTTATTTAAAAATCTTATCGTACCCTCAAGCTAAAGACTAGCCTATTCCATTCTAACAAACGTTTTAATTTTGAATTAATTATTTGAAGTGGTAGATCATATTTTTCGTATATAAACACACTACACTTTAACTGCATAGTAAAACCATGGATAAAACTTGACATTGGTATTGTACCGATGTCATATTTTATTTATAATATATAGTACAAGTAAAAATTATAATTAATCATACGTTATATTTTTTAAATAAATGATGGTTGAAAAGAACTGTTATTTAAATATATTCACAAATAAATCCAATAGCTAATAGTATTTTACTTCATAAATACACTATAAAATTATGAGTAATAAGTAATAATACTGAGTATGCGTGAAATTGATAAAATTTCTTTTCAGTTCTGAGCAATGTGCTTGTGGAATAATTTACCAGGTTAGCGAATGGTTAAATTCTATAATTAAAAATAAATGGTCCAATAAATTATACGTATACATGGACTTAGGTATAAAAATAATTTCCATCTGCTTACGTTTTTTTAATGAGAGATCTCTGGCGTTTTGTAAAGTCACTCGTCAACAACCCATGGTTGTGTAGTAGGCGTATATTCTACCAAGCAAGGACGTGAATCTTTCCTTTTGGCTGGACATCGTGACTGTAATATTCTAAATGAATGAGCAAATACAATTTCCAACCGAAACCCTTCAGTACAACTTGGCTACTTGAATATATACAGCTTTTTATAGAAATAATTTAGATGGCATTCAAATAGTAATACAATCACCTTCTTCTTCAAATTAAAAGATGGTGAATAATTTAGTGTCTTGGATCAAAGCGAACTTCCGATATTCGTTCTTGGTGCCATTGAAAGTATTAAAAGCTAGTACTTGTCAGCAAGGCATATATCTGCTTGACATTTTGTGAACATCAAATTTTCAAGCAAAATGATTGCTATTTCTTTAGCGCAAATATGTCATTGAACACATCGCAACTACCATTCCTTTAAAACGTTACGAAAAACTTCGATGGTGGAGGTATTTACGTAAAATGTTGTTGAATATTGTTATAAGTATTATCATTAAGAGCCTAACTTATTTAGTATTTTTCCTATTACGCCACATAACTTAACTCGAGCATTAATTTTTTTATGTTTTGTTGTTAGACGGATGAGTATGGAAATGAGTAAGAGCTGTTGCATTAATTATATCCAATTCAAAAGTAAATAATACCTAAAAGTTTGTTAAAACGCACGTATATATGTAAATTTTACAGACAAGCCCGAAGAACAAAAATCGTGGAATAACATATCATCACGAAAACTACCACCAAAAACCAAGTGTTAAGTTGATTAGTTATGAAATCCTAATGTTAGTGTGAGTAAAAGAAAATATCCTCTTTTATTCCTTTTCAGTGCCATATAAAAATGCTTTGTTTTATATTATATATATTGAATCATTAGCCCGAGCTAAACACTTTCAAAAACAATAAGTTTGAGAAATTTGGGAAACATTAAACTTATAAAACGGAGGTTAATATAGAAATAACCATCGTTTATCAAGACTTTCAAATAACGTGTGGTAAAGTTATTAAATCGATGGTAAAAGACAAAGTCTAAATTTCGTACAAAATTCCATCTAAAAATTCCGAATTGTAAATTAGATTTTTAAAACTTTATGAGTAGGTGAGTGTGTTAGAAACTTTAGGCAAACGTTCCGACAATAATAAACTGCTACCGTATTACATAAGAAGGAATCGTATTACATTTTTATGCTCTATGGCCACATTGCTGCTGTTATATAATAATTTGTATATTCCGCTATTCCCGTCAATACAAAATCTTTTGAGCACTCAACAGGGCCAAGCCTTAATACAATTGGCCTAATACTTCGAAAAAGTTTTCTACGTTCGTTTCTCTTAGAACGAAGAAGGATTTTTCCTTTAGACATCATCATATTTCTTTCTATTGTATCCAGAAACTCCTCATTGGCTAGAGCCACACTTGATAACGCAAATAATGCATGACCAATTCGACTTAAAGTAATAAAAAGGTCCAGTAGCAGAAAAAATATATCTTGAAAACCACTTCCCATTTTGATCATTTGAAATATAATGTAGCACTGTACAAATTGCTGGATCCCGATAACCAAGTACATGACTAACAAAAGGTTTGATACCTTTTGTCCAAATAAAGATGTTGCAAGGTAAAGTATTTTGTAATCCATTATAATTTTTTCTATGGGATAATCCGAATCAGATTCAAGAGTTGAATTTGTCGATTCTTGAACACAGATTGTGAGTGCTCTAAGGCAAATTGCTTTTTGATAGGCGTATATACCGTGAAAAACTAATGGAAATGACCATGGCACGGATTCTCCAGGAACGTTGATGGATTGAAGAAACCAAGCGGTAAATTTTGTCATAGGGTTTTTCCATGGAAACACTGAGTAAAAGTTATTTTGAAATGTGACCGTTTCCCAAAGCGACCAAGCATAGTCTATATCTTCAAAGTAGTCTAGAAAACTGAAATGGAAAAATATACGTTTACACTGACGGTCCAGACAGAATTTTAAATCGTAGAGATTACGGGTGCCTAAAAAGTTTCCTGCTTGAACCCAAATCCTGTCACAGACGTCAAAAACGTTTAGAATAGACACAGTTACTTTTCGCTGAACCATAATGAAATCGCTATAGAAGAACTGGGAAAAGGAAAGTATCCAGAGTAGGGATTCCAGCAATCCAAATATGTCCAAAGGGCCGAATCGGCTTTGATAGACTCCCAAAACTAGCAATATGTTATGTACTAAATTCCAAATGGTCAGTAAACGTGAAAAAGTGTATAAAATTACTGTACATAAGCTGATGTTTTTAAATGAGAGATTTCTGGCGTTTTTCAATGTCACTGGGCTACATCCTACTGTAGTGTAGTAAGTGTATATTTGACGGAGCAGTGATGTGAATTTCTTTTGGGTAGGCATCGTGAATGTAGTTTTGTAAAAAACAGACAAGTATATTTGCTAAAGGATAAACTTCCGTAATGCTTCTTTAGTGGAAACCTGTGAAATAATATTTGCGAGAAAAAAATAGGGGACTTCTCACATTCAGACAATAAATTACCTAACGTATTTTTCTGAAATGGTCATACGTATATTTCAGGTATCACGAGATGATGCATAAATTAGTGTCATTGATCAACGTTTGCTTTTGATGTTCGTGTTTCAGGTTATTATGAGTATTATAGTTTTGAAACTAAACGAAGTGATATACGTAAATATTACATAAAAGCTTTAAATGGCGCAGTAAGTGTTCATCCATAGATTCTTTGTAGTTCGAAGATATATTAAACAAAAGGTCTTTTAAAAAACCTCACACGTGTGAATTGAACAGATATGTAAGCATTTTGGAAAAAAGGCTCAAAAGGAAAACATTATACATCATTTATGTTACCACTCATTTTCAAGAAGTATAAGCAAAGTGATTAAATAAAGGAATGAAGTCAAATAGTTGAAAAGTGATTTTACTTGTTTTCCTTAAAGCCAACCATAAATAATACAGTGACTTATTATTTCAAGTGGGTTAAAGTTTTTATAAAAAGCTGGAACTCTAATCATAATCTAATAATTACAGAAATAATGACCCCACATGCATAAATTGTCATAAATCGACAGATTCTTGAGTTCGCACGACGAAGTGCCATGTCATTTACAAAAACTTAAATAATGCAATAGTATTAAGTTGCCTATTTATAACGATTGTCTTCAAATTAAAACCTAATGAAGATTTCTAGTTTTTGGGCATTATCAGTGCAACCTGAAAAAATCGACTGAAAGCCACATAGTGTCATGAAATCAATACCCTCCATATATACATAAAAACCTGTTAAGTAAAGGTAATGTGTTTGACTGTAGAGTACATATATAAATTTTGCTTTTAATTATTATTTGAAAGCTTGCTTAGCTACATATGCATTTTGTTATGTGACCAATTACATTAAAACACTTTCACAACAAACTGTTCCAAATTTTAGGAGATTCCAGTTGGTGTTGTTGTTGGTTGGTCAATAAATGGTTAAAAAACGTCCATAAACTAAGTTTCCGACCAATCTAAGATTTCATTCTGCAATTTTCATAACTTTCCCAATATTTCATATTAGTACTGTAATCGTAAACATTCTATACAAAGGTTGTTAATATTGCCATGTGATTATTGTTTCAATGATTCACTTTAGTGAATTTGAAACTTAATTTTCGAGCACAATATAATAAATCAAACATAATTCACTATATTGAAATCATGAATTTTAAATTATTTTTCACAAAAACGTCGTATTAATACACGGACAGGTTTTAACATTACAATACTATAAACTTACGAATGCAAGCGTAATTGTACTAATATTTAATTTAAATATTTTATATTTTCACAGAACTTTTACTTTATTTTATGGCCACAATGCTGCTGTAATATAATAATTCGAATATTCCGCCAATCCCGTCAACATGAAATCTTTCTCGCACTTCACAGGACCCAGTCTCGTTTCAATTGGCCTTATACTTCGGAAAAGTTTGAAACGTTTGTTTCTCTTCGAGCGAGGAAGAATTTTCCCCTTTGACATCATCATATGCTGTCGCATTGTGTCCAAAAACTCTTCACTACCTCCATCCACACTTGACAAGCTATGCAAGGCATGAGCAATTCGACTAAGAGTCATGAAAAGATCCAGCAGTAGAAAAAATAAATCTTGAAAACCACTTCCCATTTTGATCATTTGAAATAAAAAGTAAGATTCCATAAATTGCTGGATTCCCATAACCAAAAACATGACTAGCAAAATGTTGCTTAATTTTCGTTCCACAAATGAGGTGGCAAGGTGAAGAACTTTGTAATCCTGGATAATTTTCTCTACTGAATAATCTACATCTGAGTTGGCAGATGAGCTTGCTAATTTCTTAACGCAAATGGTGAGAGCCTTTATGCATTTTTCTTTCTGATGGGCATTTATACTGTGAAAAAGTAATGGGAATGACCATGGGCTGATTTGTTGGGGAAAATTGATAGATAGAAGGAACCAAGCGATAAATTCTGCCAAAGGACTTTTCCATGGAAACACTGAATACACAGTTACTTGATAAGTAGCCGTTCCCCAAAGTGACCAAGAATATATTAAAGTTTGAAAGTAGTCCAGGAAACAGAAATGGAAAAACATACGTTTAGATTGGCGACCCAACTGTGACTTTAAATCGGAGAGAGAAGAGTCATCTAAACAGGTTGCTGCATCGACCCAAATCTTGTCACAGACGTCGAACACGTTTAGAATGTACACGGTTACTTTTCTACGAGCCATTATGGAATCGTTGAAAATGTACATGCCATACGCAAGTACCCAGAGTAAGCTTTCCATCACTCCAAATATGTCTTGAGGGCCAAATAGACTTCGATAGGCTCCCAAAGCTATTAATAAATTATGTATAAGTTGCAGAGCAGGTAGAATGCGTATAATAACGTAGAAAATTATTCTTAATGAGCTGACGTTTCGAAATGAGAGAATTCTTGCGTTTTGTAACGTTACTGGACTAGAACTTAGAAATGTGTAGTAAGTGTATATTTTACGGAACAAAGAAGTGAAAAGTTTCGTTTCGGTTGACATCGTGAGTCAAACTTTCTCAAAAAAAATGTGATTAAATTTTTTGATTAAGGTAGGAATGCTGAAAAGCTTCTTTGTTAGGAGCTTGTACAATAATGATTGAAAGAAATAACTAAAGCTGTCTAGACACTGAGATGGCGAACTACTTAATATTTTTTCATATGTTGCCACATAACTTGATGTAGAATAAGTAGTCGTAATCACAAAGTGATGGTGACTAAGTTAGTGTGGTTGATCAATGCTAAGTTACCATATGCGTGATTGGTGTCATTAAAGCTTTAGCCTGTGAAGAATGTGATGTGCATGAATATCAACTCCTATAAGTATAAGGCAACAGTAAATAACACACATAAATAATTAAAATAGTTCAACAGATATATGTTCTTGAAAAACGTTAAAGAACACGATGCACACGCAACATACATAATTCTGGCCATAGAGGCATATGATTAGATCATGTAGGGTTTTTAGAAGCTCTTGTTTAATTCGCACAAAAAAGTGTCGATAAACCTCTATTTATTTACACGTGGACAATAAACCCGTGGCAATAATGGCTTTAAGACTCAATTCGCATTAAATATTTTAAAGTTTGCCATTGTGCAACATGCATAGTGTCCATTAAGTTTACTTTGCTTGTTACAAAATCTAGTGCACACTATACACCCTTAATTGAATTACCGCACACAATATTTTAAGTGAGCTTTAAATTGCTCAAAATTAAATTAATTAATGAACTCTAAAATCTCATTTTTATGTGTAAATTCAGCTAACGTTTTGTTGAAGTAAAGTCGTTTTGTTAGAAATTTTACAGAATGATTGGAAGAATGTATATATTCTTGATGTGTACTAAGGATGCCAGTGTTAAAAATCTTTAAAGTGTAAAGGCAAAAATTGACGCAATGTTTGTATGCAATAAGTTTACACAAGATAAAAATATTTAGAAAGTTGAGTTAAGAACAAGCTCTTTCTGACAAACTTTATTTAGTTTTTATAGGAACGAGAGATAATATTTTAATTTTTAATTCATCATATCGTGTAAAAAAGTCGTAGCTTCTATCTGAACCCCAAGCTATCAATCCTAGGAGTGGATTTGGTTTAACTGGCAATTTATTAGCATTTCTCTTGTTGTAGTTTATTAGAAATTTTAGCATTTCTACAAGTAAAAGTGCTTATGTGAATACACATTAACTCTCGTTTGTCGAGAATAGGCCAGATGCATAAAACGAAATAAAAATCGGAGTTTATATCCATTTTATCTGCTCGTTGATGAAATATTTTATATTTTAAATGTATAATCCAAAACGATGACATGGAAGAGATTGAAACAAATATCAGATGAAGCCAAGAATTCCTACATATGTTGTAAAACAAAATTGTTCAAGAAGAAAAGCAAAAGAAACTTGTTTTGTTTCTCACAAGGTAAACATTTAATTTTTATAATGCCACCAAAATTTACGTATTAATTTACCACACAACTAGTGGGAAGCATCAAATTCATACCGCCTCGAGATATTTATTAAATGATTCAACTGTAGTTTACGAGCGCGTATTTATACCCTCAGCCATTTACACAAGCAACTCAATTTCATTTTTCTTTTGCAAAAAAAAATCCTCTGAACAATTAATCATTTTGCCATATTTCTTAGAATTGAATTTATGTAGTTCCAGTTCCTGGAATATCTTAATTTTATCCTTTGTCAACTTTTTATACTATTTATGTAGTATACTATACATATGATAAATTACCCAAACTTATAGTCATGACTTTCTGTATAACATTCAGCCATGTACGTTATAGCTGAGCCATATTATATTACTTTATACTTACGTGTTACATTTATATGTTTAAAATTGGGTACATTTTCAAGTAGTAGTAAGTTACCGTAGTTGAACAAATTGTTAGGAAACCATGGTTCACAAAAATATGCTCATGAAAAAGCTGACTACAAATCTTTAAGTTGCATATTTTTCAAAGACTACTTATTTTAGAGCATAATGTCATATTACAAAGTTTTAGTGGAGCAAGGTGATCCTATAAATATACATCTTTGGAATTTACCCTTTCTGGGAAGTACATTTGCTTGCTATCTTTTCGTTGCTGTTGTAATAAGCAATGCTTATAAAAACGAAAACATAAATCAACTTACATTACCTAGATCTATGATCCCTTATGATACCTTTGAAGTATTAATTAATACTAGTTTTAATATATTTACTAGAGCAACATTTATAGGTGGATGTAGTAGTAATAAATTTTCTGTGCCTGTAATTTGCGATTTCATTAGTGCTATTTCCGGAGAGATTTATAACAAAATTAAAGATCCGCATCATTTGACCACTTTATTTCGAAGCAAAGTTTTTAGCTTTGGTCAAGCAGAAGTATCTTTTAAAGAATTTTTTATTACTGCTGACAAGTTTTCTAAAACTACGAAATATCTTATGAATCGTTCCAGAATTATACCACACTGGAAAGAAATTTTCACAAATAGTCATAAAAATTGTTCGTTATTCAAACCAAATAGTACATGTGATCCCTTAAAGTTTTGTAATAAAACTGCCATTTTTCTACCAAGTACAGATGCTCACAGAAATAGTCAAATGAAGAAAGAAGGATTTAAAAACGTTTATCTGGGTCAAGAAAAATTGATTGAAAATAAATATGGTATAAGGTTCACAAGATGGGTGCATCCACACATTTTAAAGAGAATGTAAGGTTTGTATACGTCAGGCACTTTAGAGTGGTGGGATGGATATGTACTTAATTTCGTGTCAAAATTAAGGGCAGAGTATGACAAGGCTGATGGACACATAGCATCCAACTTGGATGGAAACATTGTGGTTGTATTTACTTTAGTTCCGATAGGTTTATCGATAGCTATTGTAGCATTTTTACATCAAACATATCGAAATATATGGAAAGGTATTTTAGCATGTTGTATAACGATTAGTACACGTGTCAAAACACCATCGTAAAACTACTTGACACCTTTTTATTAAAATCAGCAATTTATATAATGAATGTTGATGTTCACCTTTTTGCAATTCAAACAAATTTCCTTAAGCTTATGTTATAATGTATTATTAAAACGCAAATAAATATTGAATTATATTTGTATTATTACTAATTTAAAATTGTAAACAGGTAAGAAATAAAGTGAACAATACTCTAATTTTAAAGCCAAATATGAAGAAAGTGAACAATAATCGATGATATGGAAATTGTAGGGTCATTTAAGGTGGATTTGAAGCCCCCTTATCAAAGCTTACAATAAACAGCGTAATTGCAAATGAAAGTAGCTGCAAAGAAATAAAATCCAAATGAGTTATTACAACATATATTATGACTACCAGTGATAAAGATTTTCTTCTGTATAAAGCTTATACGAACTTAAATACCTGTGCAGTAAAGGAATATGAAAATTTGTAAACACCAGACATTCCTAATCCCACAGGTCCACTTTTGAGATCCTTTAGCAACCTTTTGAATTCCCGGTTATTATACTCCGAAAACCGATGCCAGGTTTCTTTTCCCATTAACCACGAACGAAAATTCTCCATCTAAATAATTTACTTATTTGATTAAAATATCATTTCATACTTAGTACGCTTGCTTTATTTATATTAGAACTCATACAAACCTTTCTATAAACATCTCCTGATGCTATAATCACAACTGTCGCATACACCAGAGCACTTAGCATTATCAAAAGGTTATAAAATTGTTTAGAACTAAATAATAAATCCATTGCAAATATCAAGCGAAAGAACAATTCGATTATCCAAATAAGCAATGAAAATCCCCAAATTAAATTGATTTGGTTTGAAAAATTCTTTAATGATTCATACATTTCGATTATTTTATCTTGAAACTTTTCCCAATCTCTTATATTTTCTTGGCATTCCACAAAATTTGTAAACAATTTTGTACTAAGCCACATTACAATTGGTAATGGTCCCATATACCAAATTTCAATACAAGTATGCGTCATGTAAACACAGAGACGTAACCATGTTTCACAAATACCAACAAAAATATCGCTAACCGTAAAATTGTTCCATGGAATGGTTTCGGCAAAATTTGTGTAGTTTCTCATTTGTTCATAATTTAGAGTCCGACAAATTCGGTATTTCCCAACCAATATTAGTTTTCTGAAGATTCTCACTGGCGACTCAAATCCCATCCCAACTTGGTATATCGATAGAAGCATTATTATTTGTAAAAGTATTTTACTTGTGTAGTAAAATGTCAAATAAATATGACATATTTTAAAGGACTTTTGCATTGGAGTCCTACTATTTATGCTATGTATATTGGTGTATGTACATATCTTACTGTTTACAAGCTCTAAAACTATATCTCGTTTTGTGGTAAACATCCACAAAAACTGTAAACAGCCAAATGAGTGTAACATTTGAGATATGAGAGAAAAGTATGTTTTTGCGGATAACGATGGTGCCGCTAGAAAATTATGCCAGTAGACGTTTGGAATGTGTGTTATTTCAGAAATTATGTTAACAAATATTACTCCAAAGTAACAAAATATAGTCTGCAGTTTTGAGGTATGAATCTTCCATAAGTTTAAGTTGCGGTCGAAATAAATTCTAAACGGTATTATTCCTAAATAATAACAAAGTTTGATGTACCCTGATATTATGGAAATTAAATTGAAAGTTTGGCTACTTTCCGAAATTTTATTTTGATGTTCGGGAATGTAACCTTTTTGAAAATGATTGATTACGCTGAAAGAATTTAATCTGTTTTGGACAATTTCTTTCATTTTGATTGCGTTGAGGTGTTTTATTGTTAGAATTTTTATGAGATAAAATGAAGGATTGAATGGTCTCCAACTATTACTAGAATAAACTTCAGTATAAAAATTGTTTGTTAGTGTAAGAAATTAAACTACGTGTTCTAAAAAACTAATCTCTTCATAATCGCGAAAATGAATTTTTGAAGGACATTGCCCATTAAAATAATCGTTTAATTTAGTTAAATCGATAAATGCTTTTGCTACTTTTAAATGGGGTATCTTGCAATTAAGATATTAAAAACTATCTGAAGTGGTTGAATTATAGTGTGTTCATGGCAGTGACAATGAAAGTAATTTTTTTAATAATAATTCAAGTGATGTTTTTGAGCTTCTACTTGAAGTGCCACTTTATAATAATTATGTGATCTGTTACGTTCCATCCAATTTTAATACGCATTTTTTTAAGCTTACAGCTTGTTTTTTTGTTGTATTTACATTAATTCATAAACCAATACACCCCAATTCCAAAAATGAGAGCAACATCATCGCAATCAATTGTTAGTATTAATTTTCACATGTTAAAATGTCTAATTTAACAAGTAATTGAGTTGGAACTTTCAGAAAACGAAGATTTATGGAACGTCTTTTAGTTTATTTATGCAGTACACAAAATATAATGTTGCTAATAGCATAAATAGTAAAAATATAGGCTATATCCTAAAATTGTTATAGCCTGTTAGTGTGTTTGACAGTTTGCATGCTAAAAACTATGTAATATATGTGTAGAGAAGAATTATGTATGTTATTTACAAATAAAAAATCAGCATGTCTGCAGTCTGCAAATAATTTGACAATCAGCAAAAAGCTAACTTTTATTCCGATTGTTATAATTGTAACTAGTTTGCATTTCATTTTATCATCATAATCCATAAAAAAATCTTGGGACCTATTTTAGCATGCCTGCAAAAAACTTTTTCTTCCCGGTATCCCATGGTAATGAAAAAAATTCCCGATGGGGATACGTGAATATTTGAAGTGCTACTCGATAGTTGCATACATCAAATTTTAGTTAATTTAGTTATTCGTGATCAAAGGATTTTATTTTGCTAAAACTACGAAAATCCGATTAATATTTGTTTAAAAGAAATTTTCACGTCCTTTTTGAAATATTGAAATCAAATAATCGCTCAGGTGCATAAATTATATGGATTCCGCAACATCGTGACTTTTAATACATAATAAGGACATTCCTCAAAAATTGCAAGCAAACTTCTACCAAAACGCCAAAAATCTAATTACCCTAAATTTTGCTTACAGGAATTCATTTTTATCCCAATTCTCACTGCTAGAATCATTTTTTATTTACGGATGCATATCGTGTAATTTTTCAAAAAATTCAACTATTGTTCCCTAAAAAGCCTTTACTCCAATTTTAGCTAAACTGCTGATTATATAATCAGTTTATTTACCATCTCCTCATTTTCCCTCTTTAATCAGTATTCCTGTCTCCTGTCCATTTCTTGCACCAAAAAATTTCTCCCTTCAACACATTTAGCTGCTTTTAATTAATTTCCTGGCCAGTTACCATTAGGTAACCTTGCCTAATATTAGTTTTCGTTCATATTACAAATTTCCCTAATTTTTTCACACTACCGGATATTTGGCATATTTCCCAAAGGAAGAAATTTTCCAGCTTTCTACCCGTTTCCCTGCCATTTTTATCCATTTATATACCTGCCTGCTACCCACTTCCTTTCCTTCCCTCCTTCCCCCTTTCCTCTTTTCCCCTTCTTTCACCTCTTTTCCCTTCCTTCCCATTTCCCCTTCCTTCCCTTTTCTTTCCCCTTCATCAGTAGGAGAAATTTTGGGATACCAGGATACCGAGTTTTTTGCAGGCATGTATTTTAGTTTATTTCCGACACTCAGCAGCCGCTTAGGGAATGCTTGTCTCAAACTCCACCAAACATGTCAACCCTTTTTATAATTCTCTTGAGCATTACATTTTTAAAACAGAATATGTGTTGAATGTACAAAAATGAATACACATACTTTCTTATGAACCACCACCTCAAAGGATGTTTTTATTGTTGTGGAAAACGATAGAAAATGCTGCGTATTAACAAATATCTTTGTATTTAAAATGCGTCTTCAGTTCAGTATGGTAAGCCATTCTACAAAATTCCAGTTTAAGCTGGATCACTCCAAAATAAAGTCCCTTTTCAGAAAAAAAATGTCTATTGTATATTTTCGACATGTACTATACCTGGAAGGAATTCTAATGAAGCGGGGCTTGGATAGTTGCTCAATGCTTTTCCTTTGTTCTAGTAGCAGTGTGCCCCA
>JAQFZG010000545.1:0-30911 GCA_034695465.1 Entomobrya nicoleti
AATTATGTACTGATTGGATTTTCGCTACGTTTTAGTCATCCCTACGTTGAATAAATTTGACATAAAGCATATGAGTCAATGTTATTTAAACCAATGAGTCATTCTGATAGCATGCGTCATGTGGAAGATATTTAAGTCAAACATGTAAGCCCACATAACCCGTTTCTGCAAACACTAGCGACTGATAAGTTAGGTGAGACTTGAGCATGTATTGAAGTAATAAATTTGAAGTAGTTAACGAGTTCTAAATACTGAACATGAAATGACAACATTTGATCCAGATAATTCAACTCATAAAGAAATGAATTGACGTCAGCCAATTTTCAACCTGAGTCATTACATTATATAACCTTTATCTCAAATGAATTACATTACAAATTTTATTTGGCCCCTTTGCAATTAGAAATCAGGTTAGTCAATGTTTAATTTGTATTGATTGGGATTTTTCTCAAATATTTTTGTACGAAATTTAAGATACTACTAAGCTTCCTGGAAATTATGATAAAGCGACACCGCTACATAACCTTCTTAATAATTCATATTTTGTTTTTTAATCTTGTCTATTACCTGATAACGTTTCATCGTGAAACACAAAAACACTTAAAAATGCAAATATTATTCCATATCAGGGTCTTCGTTATCAGGAAAATATGTGTAATAGTAAATACTTCGTTGCTATAAATTTATGAAATAAACCCATCCTTTCAGTTGTCGTTCACTCAGATTCCGATAATTTTAAATACTATACATCGTAAACTTTTTAGTTGACTTATCAAATTACGTCAATTGAACAAACACGTACACAAAACTGATAATGCCACTTCAAATCACTTTGTTTCAGATTGGCTCATTTATACTTAAATAATTTGAGTTTTACTTGACTTATGATTTATATGCGCAAATTAAAAATTTACATATACGATTACAAGTTTTAACATTTTAATTGCTCTTATTCATAGTTCACGATGGAAGACTGGCAAAGATGCGTCATTACAAACAATTTACCTAAACTAACAAGAGAAACCAAATGTAACACGGCGTTGTTGGTTATCCTACTAGCTAAGGATGTGATTTCCACTGAAGAAATGATACAAATTGTAAGTTTTCATAAAAAAACGTTCGAAATAATTTTGTACTGTTCCATAAAATATATTTTTCTTCCAAATATGTTTTTCAGGACATTATTGAGGACCCTGTCGACAAAGCTGGTTTTCTTTACGACATCATTACGACACGGAAAAAATCATATGATGAATTTCTCAAAGCATGCCGTCAGGTCAAAAAATTTTCTATTGTTGGCATATTGGAGGACGGGGAAAAGGAGCATAATTTATCAGCGGCGCTACAGGAGTGCATCATCAGCGAGTTTAACCCTCCGAGCGAGAACATCGCATCTGTATCGAGTTTTGATAGTATTTCCAAAGCAATTTCTGACTATGCTGATATCAGGGAATTCAGAGCTGCTTTTAGTAGCTTGAGCTCTTCACAACTTGAAAATGAACTTGGGTTACTAAGAGGCCCGGAAAATGAAACTTTACTGCACGTTGCAGCAGCTCATGGATATATTCAAGTAATCGAGTACCTTTTGGAACTGGGTGTGGACATATTTACTACCGATGGTAAAGGGCGTACTCCTGGTCATTTCATTGGGAAGTTTTCAACAAATCTGCTAGAAACTTTGACGACATTGGTACAACATGGACTAGATGTACGACAAGTTGATAACGATGGTTTGACCATTGCAACTGCAGTAATTCGGCATGGCCGGATAAATCGGTATCATTACCATCACTTGGTAAACTACATGATTACAAATGGATACGAAGATTTGTTCACTCAAAAATCCAAGGATGGCTTTTTACCACTGCATCATGCATTGGAAATGTTGGACTTGGAAAAGGATACCGTTGACCTTATTTTAAAGTCAGCAAAGATCAACATTAACCAACTAGACGACCTGGGACGGACATTTGTACACTGGGCCTTGATGCAAGGAAGAAGCTTGGTGACTGTTCAACGTCTGATTGACCTTGGCGGAGACTACCAAATCAAAGATAAATCTAAAGAAGGAGTTCTACATTTTGCTGTACAAGGAGGCAACAAGGAAGTCATAAGTTTTCTTTTGTCACTGAAAATGGACATCAACGAAGTAAACGAACTTGGTGAAGCGCCTCTTCACAAAGTTGTACTTACAACAAGCAAAGACTATTTGGGAATGGTGAAGCTTTTATCCGATAATGGGGCAAACATTTGTGCCAAAAACAAATTTGGTAGCACATTGGCACATTTGATCGCATGTGACGAAAACATTCCATCAAATGATTTTCAGACTTGGGTTAAGGGTATGATAGACTACGGTCACAGCAACATTTTTGCTACCATTTGCGAGGGTGGAAGAACACCACTACAATCTGCAATTTGGAGATTGGATGTCGAGACGAGCTTGATTAAACTCATGCTAGAGTCTTCAAAGGTGGATATCAACCAGCCAGATCTTTTTGGTCAAACCCTTTTACATTATGCAATTTATTACGGTAGGAGCACACAAACTATCCAAAACTTGCTAGATTTGGGCGCTAATATTAGGAGACGAGATAAAAATGGAAATGGAGTTTTCCACTTTGCTGTTAATGCTGGAAACAAAGATGTCCTCAAATTTTTGATTTCACAAGATGGTTGCAGTGTACATGAAAAGAACAAGGATAGATGCACACCGTTGCATGTTGTTTATCAGACACGCGCCAAAAACTATTTTGAATTGACAAAATGGTTTTTGGACCATGGTGAGGACTTGTACTCCAAAAACAAAGATGGCAATACGCTTGCACATTTGATGCCTCAAGCTGTAAATATAAGCAGTGATGAATACAAATCATGGGTTACTGCCGTTATTGAAGGTGGACATACTGCTTTATTCACAATTCGTGGACAACTATCCAGAACTCCTCTTCACGCTGCGATGGAGAAGCTCGATGTTGACTTGGATACAATGATGCTAATAGTTGTGTCTGCAAAGCTTGACATTCATCAGGTTGACCAGCAAGGCAATGACGTCCTTCATTTAGCACTTATGTTTGGGAGAAGCTTAGACACGATTAAAAACCTTCTGAGGTTGGGTGCAGACTGGAAAAGGAAGGGAATGCAGGGTAGCAGTGTTTTGCATTCCGCCGTTAAAGGAAGTAATAAAGAAGCAGTCGTGTACTTCAAATCTCTTGGAGCAGATGTCAATGCCACCGATACTATGGGTCAAACTCCATTGCATTACATGGTATTAATAAAAAGTAAGGACTATCTTGGCATGTCAAAAACTCTTCTGGAAAACGGAGCAAACTTAAATGCAAAAGATTACTTTGGTAAAACGGTAGATCATTATATGACATCCAACAAGGATATCAGTGCTGAGGAGTACGGTGTCTGGAAAGAAGGAATGATTCAGTTGGGACATGGCTCATTTTTTCAGGAGAAATCATTGTTAAGTCGTCTGTTTAGTTTTGGAGTAGGGAAATAAATTACTGTTTCGAATGCACTTATAAAAATACTTACATGCAAACAATATATTAAAAAATAAGCTCATTTTAAAATTACTTTTTCCAGATTCAAAAACTTTTAACTATTGTTAATGCACAGTCGCGATGATTTGTTAGTGCATATAATATGATGTAAAAAAGAAATAAAATATGCTAAAACTTGTGCTTTGAGATTAATTTTTTGACATGCTTGGAAGGAATTACGTAATTTTTAGTATCGAAAACGCAATGTATACCGTCGAGAACGTAATGTAAGGAGTCGATTACGCAATGTGTGCTTTCGATAACGCAATATTTGGGGTCAATGACTTAATGTTTTGGATCAATTACGTAATCTGGGAGGTCGACTTTGGTCAGGTCTTGAGTCAATTGGAGTCAATTTTGGTAAGGATTCAGTTTAAGGCAAGCAATAATAGTTTACATTCCTGTACATAAAATGTACAACGGACGGCTTAAAGGCACACGAGGAGAATCATATACGCCATAGTGTATGTATAAATAAATTGAAGAACACAAATGTCCTCAAAATGCAAAGAAGAAATGATTATGTTAGGGCATGAAAGAAATAACGTACACAGAAATCAATGTCAGATGGTTTAAATCATGTTTTTAAAATTGTAAATCTAAGGTATAGAAATATTCCTCCATAAATGCTTTGGACTAATTTCCCATTGTAAATAACCTTAGCTATACTTAGCGTTTTGTACTCAGCGTAATGTTTCATATGTCCTAGCGTTTGATTTCTATTATCATGCAAATTATTTTGGCATTTTTCGTTGCGTTCCGGCGACCTCACACGTAGTTATTGTCCGTTGGATATTTTTCCGGTACAAACTTGCGTAAATGTGTGCTGACTTAGTGAAAGAAAATATATCCAACGGTCAAATACGACATGTGCGGTCTGCCGCATGTTTGCAAAATACAGAAATAGAAACGCATGTGGGATTTTGATGTTAAGAACTCAGTCACTGTAGAACACATTTTGTTTAATGGAGCTTTAATGAGTTTAATGAAAACTTTGGAACGCTTAACATATCTTAATTTAGAATAACCGTTCTAGAATCATATGTATGCATTATCCCTTGGTACTTTTATTCATTTTTCACTCGACAAAATAATTCAAAAGTAAATTTCAGCAGAACATTTTATTAATTGACAGTGAGAGTTACATCGTATTTTGGCGAGTTTTTATAGTAGAAAACTAAAATTGGAGCAAGAACCCAAAAAATTTCGCAGCAGAAATTCTTTACATAATACTTTTTTTGTACTATTGGTTACATTATTATTCAGATCGCCCTACAGGAGATCACGAAAATTTTGATTTGGGTTTAAAATGGGTTTCCAGAAACTTCAATCTTTTTTGCGTTTTGTATGATGTAATCATTTAATATGTTTTGTGTACTCTTGATAAGTTATAAATTCTTCAATTATAACAGACTAAAGCAAGATGTCAGCACATTCCGAAATATATATCAGTAAGTTATTTCATATTTTTATTCTGAATTTTTACAGTTGGCTACAACTCTATCACATTTAATTAAATAATTCTGCAGGTCGATACTCAAGATCTAAGAGCTAGGTACTCCATTCAGGATTTTAAAGAGGTTTTTACGTCTAAATTTGATAAGTAAGCATTCTTATTATTAATAGTAGTAAATTTGTAAGTTTTTGACTGTCATTTTACATATTTTATCCTTTAATTTATACTACGACAACCTGCAAGGGAGCCAGCATACTTTGAATACTATCCGTCATTCAGGCGTTAAGAGTGAGAAAAAAGAAGTGTTTTAAATTCTTTGAATATTTCTAGTTGATGTCAACGAAGATTGTAATTGAGTACCCTTATCTAGAAAAAAATAATGTGTTACTCAGTGGCAAAGGGGCACGTTTTAGTAAAACAACTTCAGTGTAGCATAATTCATTTTAAAATTTCATTTTTGAAGGTAGAAAAATTTGTAAAGCCATCTGGATGATCCATTTCTAATACTCAAAATCTCAAAATATACTTATCTCTAAATTCAAGTTTGGCAGATGATTGGAAATGAAGTGAAGTGATCTACTCATTAGTACTAGTTTATTTTTTCAATTATATTTAAGAATACGTGTTTTCACTGGGATCCTAATTGGAAATATTTGTACAATTTTCCATTTGTTTAAGATTATTTCGGTATTATATATCAATGAAAAAACATTTTAGTCTGAAGTTTTTTGTTTTGATCGGTATTGCAAATCGAGCTAAAAGTAAAGTATATCAATTTAACTTTTCTTCATAATTCAAATTCTGACAAAATTTACAATGCATGTTAAATTCAACACTGGTTTTTTACCATCTTGTTTTGCAACCTTGTACTTGTTTTTCTATAGTCGAATATCCGCAATAGTGACTACAGATTTGGAAACTAAGTTCGAACTACTACGACCTCACATGCATATATTTAGTACTTGTACATTTCACTTAATTAGAGACTCTAGTCCATTATATAGGTCTTCGCAAAACTTGGAACAAATTTGCCAGAATTTATGTATTAACTTACAAACTACAAAAACCTTTCAAACCGTTAAGACAAATAAATTGAACGTCACTTCCCTAACTATTAACTTAAGCAACAAAAAACCTTCATTATTGTTCAGGAGTTTTTTAAACGCTAAGTTCCGTTTAGTGTGCAATATTGAAGTCTACTCAACAGTACTAATGACAAAAAATGGCCCACTTCCTGAAAATATAACCCTTTTCTTTGAGCATGAATATTTTATAGACAAGCCAAATAGCCGAATATATCAACCTGATTACATTATGTTCCCAGTTGTGAGTGAACAATTTACTGACAAGCTATTTTTTCAGACTACTTTATTAACTCGTGCTGTGATAATAATAATCAACATTGCAAAACCGGAGATTTCATTTGCATGCATTGCACATCCAGTAAAAGAAAGTGTTAGCTTTAAAGATGTCTCCGCACTTTTGTATTGGTACGATTTACAAATTCTAATTGTTCCCATAACTAAAAACGTAACTAAAATCAAAACTACAAGTGAACTTTCAGCACTCATTGTTAAATACAGTTTCAAAAACACCGAACATAATTTATTACGTAGTTGTCCTTATGAAAACTACAAAGTTCGAAAGACGCAGTGGAATCAAGCTTCATTCTGGTATACTTGTTTACCAGATATAATAATGACTAAACTTAATTGCACTAGTAAAACTTGCTTCTCAATTTTGTCTAATGAAATCACAGATGTTCAACAAGGTAAATTAGATCACTCTGAGTTTCTAATGCCTTACGGCAACGAAAAGTTTGGACTTCAATACTCTTTGTTTTATGTGCAGAAAGGGCGAAAAAATATTTTTGCTTTACTGTCCCCATTCACAATTAAAGGCTGGGCTGTCGTTCTCGCCAGCGGATATTTTGTGGGGCTTTTGTTTTGGATCTTGAGAGCCGGACTTCATCCATATTTTTGGCTTTTTACGATTATGCTAGAACAAAACGATGTACAAAACATAACTATTAAGAAATCCACTGTGTTTTTGATTACAATTTGGTTGTATTCAGCTATTATTTTACGAAACGTGTACACATCCAACTTGTATTCATATATGACGTTAAACACAGATCCATCAGATTTGCCAACTTCTTTTGAAGATATTTTAGGGGAACCTTCTGTAAAGCTTTTGTCTTCAGTTTCAGCTCACGAACATCTCAAAAAGTTCAAATGGGAAGCCGATAGACGAAACGCTTCTGTTAATTCAAAATCGTATTCAATGGTTGTCAAAACCATTAAAAAACAAATACGCGTTCGCATGCGTTATCATTTGAGCCCAGTCAAAAACTTTCAAGTAAGGTCGGTCAACGGAAATCCAGAAATGTGTCAGCTAAGTGGTGAAAGAATGGAATCAAACAGAGAAAAGTGCTCCCGTTTTGAAACTTTAGGCTATTTGACATTGCATGGCCATAAGTGGGCGCACTATGAAACCGCTGGACAACTTTTGCTATTAATGAGCAGCATTGGGCTGGAGATGGTGGAGAATAAAAACGTTCATTTGTATGATACCGGAATATTTTATACTTCGGTAACTGATAATTATTTGAGGTTGCTTTCGGAAAATATTCTTGCAGTCATGGACGAATCTGGGATTAAAACATTGCAAAAGAGTTATCTTGCCCAAGATGACATTTTAAAGTATTTTAAGCATTACTATGAAAAGAGCATTCAAGTGGAATTAAAGGATAACGGTATTCATATCAATAGTGACTATAACAACAGCGTTTCAATTTTTTTCGCATTGATGCAACAACGGTGTTTTACGGCGTACTCGAGAGAAAACTGTGATTTCAACATAAACAAAAATATGGAAGCTCCGGTCACATTCCGTGATTTGTTGGCTGTATGGGCACTGCTTGCTGGATTGTTAACATTTACAATTTGCACTTGTATTTACGAGTGGCCTAGAACGAGTCGTTGGGATTTTCACTAAACTAAATTAAACAGTTTATATGCATTGTTGAAAAATATGTAGTTTACAATTTTGTACTTTAGATCAGTTGAAAAATCTACTTCAACGGATGTTAGTGTTGAACACAAACTTTAGATTAGTTTAGTGCACTACGCTTTGACTACATTTTACGGATTAAGTACAGTTACTTATTTAAAATACTAAATCTAATTTGATTCGACTGAAAGATTAATAACATATAAATCGACATAGATTGTCGGACTAAAACATTACTTTCAAAGCTATGACCTTGCACATAAACTAGCTTAAGTGCCGAAAACAGTTGACAACCATACATAGCAACTAAATTCACGTTAAAAAATCAGTTTACATGATCGGATTAATCCCAAATAGTAAGTGAACGCATAAAAAATATATTTCAGTTATAAGTTTTTCGATATGATGACCTGGTTCTAATTTTCCTAGAAGCGGATTAATAGTCAAAAAATATTTATGAAATTTTAAATGCTGCTCAAACTTAAAATTAAGATAGAATTATTTGCCAATAAATGGCCTGCAAATATGCTTTCGATGGACGATGATTTTTAACTACCGATTAGCGTAGCTAGGTAGTTAATGATTTCGATATCCTGTCTGTGTTTGTGTCTGTCTGTCTGTGAAGACGATTTCTCAAAAACTACTTGACCGATTGACACCAAACTTGGTACACAGACACCTAAGGTCATGAACTTCCCTGGTTTTCAGATTCCAATGACCCCCATGACCCGAAATATGGGGGTCACAAGGTCACATGCATTTTAGATGGCAATTTTTTACTGTCGATTCTGATGGATCAAAAACTGATCAAACTGGATCTTCTCTTTAAAAAATAAAATACGCATCTATCGTAAATGAATATTAGTCAAGGTTGAAATTTTATTTTATAGATTGCATTTTTGAATTTATACATTTATAACTAACAATAATGCTTACGTTAACCACCTAAATAAATAAATAATCTAAGTTACTTCATCTTTGTTAGCCAGTTGAATTAGGGAACAAGCAGCTTAATGACGCAATATTTTCCTTCCTGAAAATGATTAGTTTTAACCATTTTTGTTGAACCAATCCAAATATGTTTTTTCTTATATACCACTACAAATGTATAACAAATTGTCCATAGGTTTGACTTTTGACTTCCTCTTGGCCTCAGGGGCTTGACCATGACCGGTAGTCTATTGAGAAAAGTTGATTAACTATAAACAAACCATCGAAATATGGGTTAATGTTTTTGAGTATACGCAAATATTATGTCTTTGATGTCTTTGATCCTCTCCTGCCCCCAGTGTGTTTGACCCACGGGAAGAAAGTTGAAGTCTTGCTTTAAATGCAATAACGTAAACGCTGTTTGTACTGTTCGCAGTTGAATATTGAGTAGTATTTCCGACTGTAAAGAGACCTCATTTCATGTTGAAAATCGTTTATTTATCGGCGGTATTTGTGTGCTTTGTTGTTTTAAATGGTTTGCATTGGGTTGGTTGATAAGCACCAGAACCTCAGTGATTGATCTTGTTTTTGAGAAAGCAGCAAATTTATAGAAACAAATACGATTTACTGAGCATTTGATCTGCAAGTTGGAAAATTGACACATTTATCTTCGATTTATTTTATTTCACACAAAAAGTGAATTTGAAAGCAATAGTCCCAAATGCATACTGAGCTATCTTTCGAAAGTATTTCTTATGCTGTTTGCAATGGCAATTTTTTTTTGATGTCAAACAAACGAATTGAAGATATTTGCAATTGCAATAATGTGCTTTGTCAATACGTAGCATGAGAAAGACGCTTGGTGTTAAAATGTTAAAATTATTTGGAAAACTAAAGACCAGAGATTTTGTACTATTTCTTAAATGACGTATAATTTTGATACCTTTTATAAAAGTTTACGTATAAAATAAACGAACATATAGTTTCCATGAATGAAGATGACAATTCATTAACACATTCTTTGCTTGAAGTGAAGTAAATTTCTCTGATCTATTGGGAAGACATGAATACAAACAAAAGTGAACGTTTGGTTTCGTGCTCGGTACTGACTTTCAAAGCACAGAATATTAAACAATATGCGTAAACATATTGAACCTTGAAAGCTTCTATTACATATTCAGCATAGCATGTGGTTTGGTTGTTATGTTGGGGAGCGTTTTGCTATAGTAGATGCAGTGCTGTTGTACAAAAACACATAAACTTTCTCTCACGCACTGGTAGTCTTGTTTTAGTAAAAAAATCTTCTTTTCACTTCTTTTGGCGTTTTTATGAATTCTTGTCGTCTATACAATCTATTTCCGTGTTTCAGAAAAAACGGCAGAAACAGCATCAAAAATTCTAATTATTTTTACTTATTATTTTTTTATCTTGTCTGTTTGTCAGTCGGTCGGTAGATATGTACTTGACCTCTGAGAACTTGTAAGAAGTATTGATTTTCAGGGCCCAGGGTTAAACTGCATGGTCAAGAGTGAATTTTAAAGGGATCCATTTTATTATAATGTATACCTTTTCTGAGCTAAATTGAAAGTTCTCAATGAGGAATTATTTTCTGACCTTCAATTAAAATTAAAAAGAATGTAGCGCATTTTTGCTACTGAGTCTCCACTGAATAGCACTCCGCGATGTGATAAGCGCCATTATTTAACATTGATGTAGTTGTAAGCCAAAATTAAATATACTAATCAAACTCTTCCGTTTCAAAAAATAATACACACAATTACACATAATATACTATTAATAGCATAGCAAGTTGCTATTGTTCAGCACTGAACTACTCCTCACCATTTGGCTTTCACTTTTTTTTATCTTTCTCGTTTATAGCATAACTTTGGAATACCTCCCCTTGGCTTTCTGTTTTCCCTGCTGCTTACACTTATAACTGTTTGCTTTACAGTAACAGCAAAAAAAAAGTCACGTTTTTGGGCACGATACAACGACACTCCCAATGACAAGCAGAAAGCTACGCTGAAGCAACAGGAACTTGTTCTCAACATCAATATCGTTTTTGTACGGTAGAATTTTCTCTGCTTCGTAATCTCATTACTGCTTTCACTCCCTCGAGCTAGCACATCAAAAAATCTTTCGATTTTGCACTAATATTTTACCATACGAAGAGGTCCATCACTACTTGCATTCTACCAAAACAGGTGTTGTTCAATATTTTATTGAACTCTTACGAATTGAATATTTGTTCTCATTTCATTCGTTAATGTGCAACCAATTAGTTCAATGGTAAGAGAACCTTGTTTAATTTGTGGTACTGAAACCGAAATAAATATTAATTTAGAGCAGGAAGTTACTAATTCAAATGAAGAGAGCATTGCAAACGCTATAATTGACCAACGTGTTTTTCACTGCTTTTTGAAATGGTTTGGGGTCTACATTGTGAGTACAGAAAAGAAACTGCTCATCAACAGAGGATGGGATGGCGAGGATGGAGATATTCTTAGATTTTGTGGAAACTGCAAAGTGCAGCTGATGGAACTAATGGAACATCAAAAACAGTTGATTGAGTTGGAGCGCATAATTAAGAATGGATTGAGAAAAGTGAAAGGAAAAATGGAAAGATCTGAGCAGTCATTTCAGGTCAAGGGGATTTATGAGAGGGATAAAAGGTTGGAAATGGTGAGAAGCCAAATTGTGAATTGTGGTAAGTCGTGAATTGTACAAAATTCAAAAATACTTAATACTTTGTTATTAGGGAGCTGAAAGCTAGTATTGGCTTTATTAGGATTCTCGGAGTCCTTTTGAAAATGCAATGTACGTATAGTGTTTGTTGGTTAGATGTGTCCGTCCGCCCGATCGTATACTTTTAAACTTTTTTATTTATAAAATTTTTGAATTCGGTTTTCACTAAACAATTATTACTTTTGACCATAGCTCGGTCAAGTTCGTTAACAGGAAAATCGGTCGACCGTTACCAGAGTAACGGCCGATTAACGGTCCCATGCTTTTTAATTGGGCAATTTGTTAGTGTACCAATCGATACACCTGCAGGCAAACATGTCATTACTTGTCCCTAATGACCCTAAACAATTCGTAATCGACCCCAAACATTACTTATTTTTAGCCAAAGATATTTAAGTGAATAGTTAAACATTTCGTTATTTCAAGAATCCTATTTAAAAGTTTTACGGTTTTTATATTTGTCAGCATAGTCGTCCGTTTGCTGTCCATCTGTCTATGAACACGATAACGCCAGAACGTGTTGACCGATTTCGCTGCTCAAATTTGGCATGTAGGTTACTATGGTAAATTGCAATAACCCTATTGACTTTTAGCTACATGGTTAAACCCAAAGGTCAAAGTCGAAATCTCCCACGTTGTCCCAAGTGTACATTTCAATAGCACAATACAAAACTCTCTCGGTGTACTTTATTATCAATGTATGACATTATGCCAAAATTACCTCGCATGGTCACAAATTGTGATCAAAAGCCATTCTTTCAGCTCCCTTGTTATTATCGCTTTTACAGCGGATTTACATAATTTGAAGCTTTATTTTCTTCAGATTACGAAACCTCAGTTGTTGAAGATAACCAGCGGTCCGCAGAAATAGTACCGATTGAATTGAGCAATGAAAAAAGATCATCAGTAATAACAAGAAATGTCTCTACATCCAATCGTTATCCTTCCGTCGAGAACGCCAATGCTAACAAACCAATGTATACAGCTCAACTTTTAATGGTGAGGTTTATCAATAATCTAATGTTTAAAATAAGGTCTGGGATAACTTTAAGTGAAATATTTGTCTTTTTTAAGGGGTTGTCTTTGGGCGAATCCAGTATTATTCAGCTACTTGACAAGGCAAACCAAATGACAGAAGAAATAATTCGGAATAAAGTAACCTGTCTAAGATCGGGCAGAGTAGCTAAGGCAAAAAATAAAAGTCAAATCAAAAAGTCAGTAGCCAAAAGTCAACAAGCAAGTTTCATCATAGAAAGACACGATATAAATGTACGGAACCAAATTGCGGTGAACTGTTTAAGACCACTCACAACTTCAGAAAGCACGAAATATTTGTACACAAGATACTGAGACTTTAGAAATGTCCCATGTGTTCGAAAATATTTGCCTGGAAAGATAATTCCAAGCGACATATGAAGAGTTGTTCCAAACAGGATGCCAGTAAGCTGAAAAAGACTATTCGACGTGGAAAGCCAAACCAAATGGGAGTGAAAATAGTCCTGGATAATATTTGTAATCGAAAACTGTCCACTAAGCCTGCAAGCAGACCACAACAAGAAACCGAGATGGATTATGGCTACATATATCGATAGTTTGAAACACTGGGTTAAGTGATGAATTGTGGAGATTCAATAATTAGGCCACAAATTGTTTATAGGGTTTATTAATTTGAAGCTTCAATTTTATCTGTTCAAAACTCTGCTCAATATTTAGAAGATAACCAGACTCCCGCAAAAATATTAGAATCTTCTGTAAAACTTGTTTCCAATCTTCTTGACGCTATCCCAAATATTGCATCCGTTGTTAATCCTTTTGCTGCACAAGAACCTTGTGAAATAGTTGGGAAACAGGCTTGCATTCAAACATTTCCAGAAGCAGAAAATTCGGCAGGACTTCAGGACGACGTTCAAAGAAATATGATTGATGAAAAAGATGAGACGAACCAAGTTATAGTTGTGGGGGACCAAATTGGGAAATGTGGTAAGAACTTGTTAAGAATAGAGCCTTTTTGGGTTGCCAAATTTAATAAATAAATAAATATTGGTTTCTTCATACTTGCAAAGGAAATTGTTCTTTTCAGAACACATCTTGTAGATTTTTCGCTTTTCTGATCTCCAAACTTTGACAAACTGCTCTAGTACTTGTTCAAACTTGTTAAATCAGCCATGAAGTTACTTGGAGACCGTTGCCTTTTTAAAGACGTTAAAATTAACATACGAGTTGCTGACATGTTTTTACTGAATTAAATACGTATTTCCCAATAAGTGTGTGTTTTACTAATTTTGGAATTCCTGATTAACGATAATACTTGCATACGTATTAAATATAACTTCAGATCAACTAGTGTTAAATGCGCTAATATACTCCCCAAATTCAAAGATCTATGTATAGATTAAAGACGTTTTAAATCCGTTACAGCTCTTTACAGCGTATGTATATAACGTATGAAGCCTCAAGTACAGTACAAACGGCTTACTATGTATAATCGTTTATTTCGGCAATATATTTATGTCGCTATTTATTGTCGAAGTTTCCTGTTTTGATTATATAGTTGTGGTTCATAAGAGTATCGCAATTCATATAACCCGTGTTGTATATATAATAAACCTGTTTTAAACAATATTGTAAAACAACTTTAAATTAAATTCCTAGATATGCTTTACTTTGATATACTAAGATAAGTATTATATTACATACTAGTAGTAATATGCATTATAAATTAATATTATTCAATACCTAGTTATTTGTAATTATTCAATTTTAACACTTACTATTCTAGTCACATGTCAGAATTTATCAAATCGTTGTCTATAACTTTAAAGACGTCGCACAAACATTACTATCAATGTTAATATTTTGTGGTGTTCCATCACTAAATTTTTTCTCAAAACGTGCAAGTTTCTTGGGCTCAACCAGTTGTTTTTAAATATAAGTTCTCAAATACTAATTACGAAGTGGAGAATATGAACTATTTTCAAGCAACACATATCCATGTATGTATCCACGGTAAGTTCTCTATACAGCATAATACATCATTTAAATGAGAACGGAAGCATGGAATAATTGTTATAACAAGCGTCTTTACAATCGATCCATTCAACTAAATAAGGTGACTAAAAGGTTAAATCGAAAGAAAAGAAAGCCACTACAGCTCAGTCCACATTTCGACGACGTATGTTTTTGTTCTTAGTACTAGCACTGTAAATAACCACAATTATTTTTATAACTTCAGCAAGGAATTTTCAAACATTGAATAACTTAATTGAAAGATTTGGAAAAAAGTAACGACAAATTGATACAAAAAGTCTATCTAGGCCAAATTATTTTCATAAAAACAATCTGGATTTTTGAGAAAAAACATTACACTTACAAGCTGGTTTTGTGGCTTGGATTTATCTTATTAATAACTTTGGTAACACCTTATAATTAAATTGTGAAAATCCTGGTTTAACGCGTGTCTAGTAAAACACATAAACATGGGGAAAATTTTGCTTGTACTGTTTGCTATAGGGCTTTCCACAATTGACAAACTGGCTGAAGTAAAATGTAGCAAAAACAGCATTTAATATATGTATAGATTTACAACAATCAATGCATTAAAATCTGAAGAATTTCCAAATAAGGTTGACAACCTCAAAGTAAACAAGCCTGAAATGATAAGAAAAGCACAAGAAAATTTTAAGCTGTCAAAACTACATAAAGATGTCTCATTGACAGTACAAAACCTGTACAATATTCTAAAAGGCTTTCAAGACGACCATTGCCTACTTGTAATTGACAACTGGCAAAATGAGGATATAAAACAGATAGGAGCAATGCCTTCTATACTTCGAAACCTTGAAATAGCATTTTACCACAGAAAATTACGTGCAAATGGTCGGGATTTGGAATATTTGGATCAAGTGTTGATTCCAACCAAAAAAATATTGAAAAGCAACAACTTTTCTGGATATCGTTTAAACGAAGAATATTTCCACGGTTGTCCAATTTCAACCCTCTACTACCCATTGACAGCAAACAAGATCAACGATAACTTTGGTGTCGAGATGGTTCACGGAGCATTTGTTTTGAGGTCGAGACCATGGCTATGTGAAATTCAGCTGAGCCTTTTAATGCCAGAACATCTGCTCAAACATCATATTTTTCCGGGATTCTTTCGATACAATTATTTTTGTGCGCAGGATCATTGTTCTTATTATCAATTCAAATTCATGCCAAGTATACGACCAAAGGTTCACATCTTTTTGGACTTTAAAAGCGTACAAAATTTTGATTCAGTTGACTTGCTCGACTGGCTGACCAATTTTAAACTACTGGACAGAAATGTAAACTATAAAGTGTTTAAAGTAGGATATTCTTCCCAAAACAATTTACATTTTACCGGCAAAGTTGTCTGCACCGGGACCAGAAGCAAAATAAAGTTCGATCTGGTTTGTAACGTTTTAGCTCTCACTATTATTAATTACTGTCACGATTGTACTACTTTGATGTCATCGACATTTGTAAATCTAAATTCGCTTTCATTTGCGAAGTTTTATTCAGTAGAGAAAATTCGAGCGACTAAATTGTGGCAAGGGTATTTCACATGTCCAAGCAACCAAAAACCGTTTAGTTTATGTTTACAAATACCTTATTTCTTGAGAAATGAACCTGCTGCAATTCTAAAACCTTTGAAAAATTTTCACAATATTAAAACTAAGTATTCAGATGATATTCAACTCCTTGCAATTGCTTTTACGTCAGTACTTTCAAGTTTGCTTGGAAACTACACGCAAGACGGGTCACCGTTTTATAAATTTTGCAATGGAATATGCCAAGCGCGTTTGCTGGAAAGAAAAGGTACTCTAGACGAGTCTCTTTTTGAAGACCTAAATGTTGCGTTCCAATTTGAAAATAAGTTTGGATCGCTGCGTTTCGTAAGCTCTGGTTCCAGAGGATTGGAAACTTTGCAAATCGAGCAATTTGTGTCGGTTTTTGAAAAACGTGTGTGGTTATGTATTTTAGCTGTCATGGTATTAATTTCGTTAGCTATGAATATGATCGGAGGACGACTCTGCCCATTTGGTTCACTGGACAAAATTTTGTGTTTAATCAAAGTGCTATTGGAACAAGGCGACCCATTTCCAGGAAGATTTGTCAAATCAAAACCATTTCGATCGCTTATTTGTGGAACACTTTTAGGAGGAATTGTACTTAGTAACGCTTTTAAAAGCACTAACGTATATAATATCGTTTTGCCGAGACAGCTTTTAAAATTTAGCACAATTGACGAGCTGTTAAAACATGGTTATAGTGTATACACGCAACTGACGGGTATGAATTATTATCTAGATAACTTTAAAGTTGTTCCACTCTCTTCAAATGCAGTTATTTTTAGAACAAAGTACAGGTATAAATATCTTCGTATAATCACAGAAGAAAAAATAATTTTTTCAGCTTCAACTGAGATCAATATGTATAGTAAAATGATCTCGGAAGCACCTCAAAAGTTAATTGAAAAGGAGAGAGATTTGCTAAAATATTTGTTAAATAAAACTGAACCACATCTAGAATTTTATCAAATCATTGTAGAGCCACTTAACGTGGTACGTCCACTTGTTCAAATCGGCTTACTGAATTTTCAAAAATTCCGAGATTATTTTTTTAAATTTGGTTTATTGGAGAAGCAAAGCAAATTTATTGCTGATGACTTGAAAAAAGGCAACAGAACGGCTTGGGTTTTGCCCGATTATCAGGCACAGCAATTGTCTCGAATGCTCCATCAGTCAGGAATGCACTCTGATGTTGGCGCCAATGAGTACTTCAAAACGAGCTTTAATGTTTTCTTTAATGGCGCAATGCCTTCATTTTTACTTCGAAAAGTGTCAATGGTCCCTAGTTCAGGATTGTTGAATTGGTGGTCGGACTTGATTAATAAGACAGACCTTGCAAGGCGCATAGAAAATAAGCACCCTGTTAAACCTACCATGACAGGAAATATTCAGATAATATTTTTCATTCTAATTTTTGGAATGTCAATTGCACAAATAGCTATGATTTTGGAGTTACATAGATTTATATTTATTTCAATGAAAGCAACATATTGCATTATTGTTTCAGCTTTGCGTTGGGTAATACAAAAACTAATTGTGATATGGTGCAGAAAAACATCAAGAAATCCAAACAGAGAACGTTGATGAACCATTTG
Source organism: Entomobrya nicoleti (assembly GCA_034695465.1). Classification (NCBI taxonomy): domain Eukaryota; kingdom Metazoa; phylum Arthropoda; class Collembola; order Entomobryomorpha; family Entomobryidae; genus Entomobrya; species Entomobrya nicoleti. Next base: position 17,885 of record JAQFZG010000545.1, read on the forward strand.
ATAAAGAACCTGCGAGATTTAAATTTTGCATAATTACACAAAACAACAAATGTACACTGAAATTACACGACACAAACAATCGATATTTTGATTTCTCGCTATCGCCAAAACTGAAAATTTGAAACTCAAATATAAAAGCTTTGCAAAAAGCTAACAAAAAACCGATCGAGTGAAGTCATTTTTGCTTTCTTTAAATTTAGCCCAGTTTATAGTATAGAGCGTTATCATGTTAAGCAATACATATTCCCATGTTATTCGTTTACTCTACCTAAAAATGTTTACTGTTAAGTTCGGTCTTGTGGAAAATATGTTTTACATGATAATTCATTATTTGTTCCTTATCAATGCAATTGCTACTTAACTAAATTATCAAAAATAAAAGTGCTTGTAAAGTTGTTCAAATGAAGTTAGCAATTATACTACAAATCATAACAACAAGTTGAGTTCAAAATTCTTTTACCAAACGGTAATCTGATATTTGCCAGGTGCATTTGATCACATATCAGCCGATTCTGTAATATCAACAGAAGTTGTTACCCTGCCAGAACGATTAAAATATAAAAAAAAAATCGTATTAATTATTGGTCAACCACTTAGTTAAACTTAGCAGTTCAGTTTAGCTTTCATGGCATCTAGATTTTGGCAAAAAAGTTCCAGTTAAACACAAATGCGCTTATTATCTGATTTATTTAAGCTTAAATAAATTTTAATTTACTTTATCCGGTTGTATTCATTTATAATATTTTTTAATTAAATAACAGACATTATATATCACAATTAACATTACCTTTGTCAGTATTGGTTATAGTATACTTATTTGCATACAATATTTGAATTTATTTACAATACTTATTTCTTTACTTACGTCGAGCTTGTGAATTACTTTGCTAGCGTCATATAAAAATATGGATTCAAAATTTGTTTTATAGTTCGATATAAAAAATTCTATAGAGGTAGTAGTTTTTTTGTCGAAATTTATAGACTTTGGTGAATCGAAAGGGTTTCATTTTAAGTAGTTCATAAGTAATTTACTTTGTAAGTGTGCTTTGTAATTGCAAATATGATCCTTGGTATTTTTGATGCCAATTACAAAATTATATATTGTAAATGTGTCAGTAGATTTAAAATTGTATCTTGCATCATGAACACTTTTCATTTTAAACACAATTTTTAATTTCATAACTAGATAATTTTGTAATGGTTGTTGAATTCGCTTGCACTAAATCATACCTTTTACTAACGTGAATTTTGAATTTATCAATTAAAACTGCAATATACTTTAAAACAAAAAATATTTGTCATTTTTGTCAAGTATTCTTTGTGAACATCTCTACTTGCTTTGTTCGAAATGGGTCTGCCGTTGTTGGATTGCATTCAGACTTCAGACAGAGAAAAGTAGTAATTATTCGTAAGTAATTAGAGAAAATTAGCCTTAAGTAATATGAAAAAAAAAAGTCTTTATTAAATTTTTTCCCTTGTAATCACAATGCATGCTGCTTTTGAAGGACGGGATAAGAAGCATTACATAAAAAGCTTAGTTTTAGAACATCAAAACCACTACAGTTGCTTAATGATTGCAAGATGCTTTATGATGTTTAAATGCGTTTTTTACTCGCATATTATAATCGTATGTTAAGAAAACATAAATCTTTTGAAATTATCAGAAAGAAAGAATTATTTGAAAGTCATTAACAGAGCATTCCAAGTACTCCATGATCACATATCCAAATTTAATTTGTCTTTAAATAGCCAGGGAAACTAGAAGGTCACCGTTGCCGCTAGTACAGTTTTAAAGTGTAATTTGATGATTGAGTTAAATTAAATGTAACATTGCATCAATTGTTTACGCTAAGACTTTATTATTGTAATTCGATTTATAATTCTATTTGCAGTTTCTAGGTAAAGCAAGATTGTGTCGCCATTTCAAAACATTAAGTTGAATTTGAAATTAACGTACAATCATAATTTTTTTCAATGAAAACCATATTTCAAAAGTAAGCACACAAGCAGACGATACCAGCAAACTAACAAAAAGTATCCAAACAGCTAAACAATCTATTAACTTTACAGCAACCTCCTCATTTTCCTCCAAACTCAAATCACATTTTTCCTTGGAATAATGGGCAAAGCATCCATGTTGATTCCACAATGATGCAAAATAACCCAAGTTAACATTTTCGATTGGACTTTTACCAGCTGCAACTGTTTCGCGCTTGAAAAATTGTCTCAAGTAACCTTTCATCATAGCCGACGCAATATAGGATTTTTGTATGGAAGCAATCCCAGACTGCACAATAAGTGCTAAATATTTTTCAAACTTTAATCTGAAAATGTTGTCCGACCCAGACACAAAAAACTCTCCAGCACGAAACAACTCAGGTTCGTTGGTGTCAAAAATTTCAAGTCCAAACCGACCTGCCAAAAGTACAAGCTTAGCAAGGTTTCCCATGAGAGTTCCTGTAGTGTGTACCAAACCTGAGGTTGTCAAAAACGTGAATGTTTTGAACTGCTTACAATTTTCTGTATTTTGTTTCGAATCCCCTCCTTTAAAATCGCATCTAACGTAGTGGTCACTACGAAAAATACTCATCGAAATGAACTCTGAGTTAAACATCCAATGGTGAATCCGAAATTGTTTTGCTATAGCTAATTTAGCTAGTTGAAATGTTTTAGAGGGCCTATTTTCAATTTTATGTTGTTCAATTTGCATTGCCCTTTGATAAAAACCGAGTAAATAATAAGCGGGAGGGGAAAGTACGAGTTTGTTGTCAGTTCTGACAATTTCTTCAAGTGTTGCTGGTAATTTTGGTGGGCGTTCTAAAGTCATGTAAGAATACAAGTCAGATGTATACATGTTACGTAAAATATGAGCTCCGTAAAGCCATGTCAACATAACAGTAATGCTTGCTGCATTGATAAAGTCTCTTTTGTCGTCGTTCTGCTCAAACATTACAGTAACCAACCAAAAGAATGGATTGAACTTGGCATTGGACATTCGAATAATAAGCCCAGCCATACAGATAAGTATTACGACAACAACCCAAATTTCGAAAGGAAACGGATTTATTAGAGCAGATAGGTTACTTTGCTTCATTGGTTGAAAAAAAAGGGAATATTTGATTCCAAAATATTCTCCGCCATGAGGGGAACAAAAGTCGCTAGGTGTAATAAGAATGTAGGCATAACTTTTTACTTGCTCATCAAAGCCAGTCGAGGTTATATTTACTTTTGTTAAAATGAGTTCGTTCATGCAAGAATTCCAATTAAACATTTTGTCGTACCGAAACTGTTCATATGTTCTTTTAGATCTTATCGCGCAATATTTCATAACTCTTCGATAGGTTTTTGGAAAAATGTATTTATCAAGTAGAATTGCTAAACTGGAAGGCGTATAAACAGAGTCGGGCTGAATATTTATTTTTAATATCAATGGTGCAACAATATAATAATTATTGTAAACACCATCGCCTATATGTTGAGCTTCATGGGCTATTATTGCATTATTAATATTCAAAAATAATCCTGCACAATTAGACCTATCCAATAAAATTATTTTGGATCGAGTTAAAAACGGTAGTTTGACTCGAATGCTTTGTCCATTTAGTAGCTGTCCTGCAATTGGAATCAAGATATAGTCAGGTTGTGAGTTTTTGTATTGATCATAATCTGGAAAGTAGTATTGGTAATCTATCGTGAATTGTAATGTTTCAAGTACTGTTTTATGATTATCCATCAAAGTTGTAAGAATTAGTTCAATGTGGCAAACAGTCTGGTACTTGAATGCAAAAGCTTTTTGATTCAATAATTTAATGTTTCCATTTCCGTAATCAACTGTAAATGAAAAATTGCCTTGGGTATATGTGTTGTTAAGACTTTTGACGGTTTGTAGACGAACACAATGTTCCTTGCAAAGATGGTCAAAATTATGAATAGGCACTTTTAAAGGATTGTCATTTTGAATAACGTGTATTGTACACGGCGTGAAGATTTTAATGAAGGACCATATTTTGTCGAATTCGAAAACTACTTGCTCTGTTTTCCAAATGTGAGGGGACCAAAAGAGTATGCATAATATAAATTTAGTGGAACTAAAATGCATTTTACTATATTTTTACCTGATGGAAACGTTAATCGAATTGTAAAACTTGTATATCGTTAAAGGAACTTATTTAGTTTAGTATGTGCTTGGATATAACGAATAGATAATGTTGGCTGCAACGGGCAAAACTCAAACCAAATGCAACGATTTGTTTCCTAAAGTGTCTTGTAAAAAGTTGTTTGTTTTCAGAATCCAAGTGCACAATTTGGCATAAATGGAACACATTTGTTCAACATTATTAAACTTAACATTACTCTGCAATAAACTGGACATTTAGTACTGCTAACTAATTATTTTTACTTTGACATGTTCGTTATGCTGAAACGTTTACTAAAACTTAATAAGTATTTCATTGAGTTGGCTCTTGAAATCAAAATTTTATTCGTGAGCACTTTTATCAACAACCGCAAAATTTCAGTTTATTAATTTAATATCTCTTCGTATATTTAAAAAAAATTACGGCATACTAAACTTGGTGACAAATAAAACCTTGTTGTATGTGCTTACAATGGATTACTCTTAACATTGAAGTTATTTCATAAAATAGTCCGTATATTCTATAAACTTGAAATCATATTATGTTATTAGTTTCTGACATTCACCTGTTAATTTCATCTGATTACTCTTGAAAAATGTTTGAAATATTTTTTGCTAGAAGTTATACTTCTCCGAAGCAAGAGCTTTATAAAGACCTCGCGTCATTTTGAAAAAGCGTAGTACTTAAATTGATTACTATGATGTTTTAATAGAGCAGTTTTTTCATATAAACGTTTATAACAACGACTGGATAATTTTAATTTTATTTCAAATTGATTTCCATATTACTTACTGAACATATTACTTTGTCTCAATTACATAGATTTTTATATCTCATACAAATTGAAAACCTATACCGCTAAAACCACGCATTTTGCCTAGCCTTCGTGAGTAGGATAAACTGAAACGTTTTGAATGTGTTATTAGAAATTGGTTAAACTCCAAATATTTAAATATAAAGCATTTATATTTTCAGTGGCGCGGATGTACTAAACACGTTTAAGGTTTATTAAGCATAACCAGTATCGCATTTAATGTCAAACGGGCAACTTTTGTTGCAAACAACAGGCGATATGTAAGAAAATTATATTTTGTGAAACAAAAAGGTTCAATATAATTTGCAATATGTTTGATTTAAATATTTGGGCATGATCTTCATTTTTTAAGTTAAATGAATTACATTTAAATGTATGGTTTTGTACTTATACTTATATGTATATTTACATGTATTTGATTTTCTGAAATATTAGAATGCATATTTGATGTATTTTTTATTTATTTGATATATTGGGGGACACTTAGAAAACGGTATCCGCATACGTAAAATCTTAATTGAATCACTTGATAAAAACTTGAACAGCAGTATATCAAATATCGTCGCGTAAGATTAAAATACCAGAGATATTTTGTAATGACTGATGCATGTAAACCGGAAAATAACAGCTCTATCCATCTATCTAACGGTTTTGATTTCCTTTATTGAATTCTTGATCACGTAATTAAAATCTAATTTATTGAAACTGTGACGAAATGACATATTCATGTACTTTAAATATTTAGTGTGTTTGTATCATCAAGTTGTACCTGACTCCAGTCCATTTAAACTCGTATTTAATTAATTCCTTGTACGACTATTCTTCCTCATTCATGACATCAGTACCACTTGGTATTGATATTTCCTTGTCAGTGACATATCTTAGATTAATTCCCATCACTTACAATCGGCTTATCTTTGTCGTCTCCATAATACAAATAAGTGCTTAGTTTCCTCCAAGTTTCCTTGTTTGAGTATTATTCCTTCTTCCGTACAAGTCTACCTTGATATTAATTAAGTATTTAAACTCCCGTACAAGTCCCTCGCGACAACCCGAATTAATAAATTCGCATAATGACATGAGAACATACTTATAATTAATTACTTCCTTGATTCTTTGTACCTTGGTTAAGATTATTACAACCAAAATTTAGATGTAAGAACTTTACTATATAAATAAATGTAACTTGAATGTAGAATAGTCTGTGTGATTTGTGTCACTTTCTAACTTGATCCTTAATAAATTCTCTCCTGAAAATGTACCCAGTTCTCTGAAGTTCAGTTTATCATCATTATTCCAGTCTTCGGGAAGTAACCGTTCAAACGGCACAAAACCAGGCGAGAACCTTAAAGTTTCCTGGTCTACGTCGTATCGGCATTTGTCAAAGCAACTTCGTCCGAAATAGATCGACGGAAAATAACTTTTGCACAATTTTGTATATAATATTGACGGAAACCAATAAAAATGTTGGTAATATATTTCCTTCTTATTATAACAGTAATTGCTGTTGACACTCATCGCACAAACTGCAACTTAGTAAGTTATAATTTTACCTTCAAATCCCTAAATTCTATTTCACTTTTGGATATAAAACAGGGCCAGTTTCAATTGGACGAGTCTGTAGAACCAATGCTTAAATCATATGTGAAAGCGAACAGAAAACTAACAGATTTAAAATATATATCTCGTTATGCTAATTTATTTCCCGTTGTAGAAAAGATTGTCGATTCTAACTGTCTCATTGTAATTAATAATTTTCATGGGATCGATATTACACCTTCTCTCTCGTTACCATCAATTTTAAGAAAGTTTGAGCTCGCCATATTACGGATAGTGAATAACCGAACCCATACCAAGAATGAAGCTGTGCAATTTGACAACATTTTGTGGACTACGCGTGACGTGATCGACAATGTTAACCAAAATTTATTATTTTATAAAAATACACAAGATGCTTTGGATCAAATAGTTCACAATTGTCAAACATCGAAGTTCTACGATACTATTGGACCATACAGATATAATGGTAACCACTGCGTGAGTTTGATTCAGGAACTATTTGCATCAGCTTCAAAACCTTGGCACTGTCAAATTCAGATAGATTTGTTGATGCCCAAAAATGTACTCAGTCTTGGAAAACCTACGGAACTTTTCGGGTACAACGAGTTAACAAATATCAACCTTGTCAAAAACTTAAGACCAACTTTTAGAATCTTATTAGATTTTACGAATGATTCTATGTCACTACTTCCCTGGCTTACCACAAACTACAAATTGACTCCAACAAAAATCATAACGGACATTCATATCGTTTCCTATCTTGTGTGTAAAGCTCAAACCAGTAAATCTGTAGTCAACGAGTGCTTTTGTGAAATTGCAAGCATTTGGAAGATTTCTCAATGTTTGCATTGTTCTGGGTTTGTCCTGCTCACCAAATTAAATTATGCTACTCTTTTAATTAATAATATCATGCTTCTTGACACTTTTAGAGAAAATGATTATTTTCCAGGCAGGTTGATAACGGAATTTGGAAAATATGGTGATTTCAGTTTAGTAGCAAAAATTTCAAAATTCTTTGAGTCCGAACAATACAGTTCGGGCAGACCCTTTCACAATTTTCAAAATACTAGATTCAAAGACCCAGATCCAATGCAAACGCTTGCATTTGCTTACGCCTCAATTTTCTATTTTTGCCTCGGCAATACAACCTCATTCAAGTATTCAAATTTGGATTCAAGCAAACTAACATTTGAAAGATCAGGAATTTTTATAGAGCATCCAGTAAACTATGCCTACGCAACACTCAAAGGGCAAAATCCATTAGGAACTATTCGATTCGTTAGTTGTGGTTACCAGGGACTAAAAGAATTTCCCATCTTGAAATTCCTCTCTGCTTTTGATGACGACGTTTGGAAATGGATAGCATTAGTAATTGCAATTTTATCTGTTTATATAGTATACTTTTTAAGGAAATCTTGGAAATTTGCATTGAATTCAGGCGTGTGGAGCATGACTAAAATCTTATTGGAGCAAGGAGACCCTTTTTCACCGAGTGTGGTCTGTATGACAAGGTTTAGATTTATAATTTGCGGAACGTTATTGGCGGGAGTTGTTATAAGTAGAGTGAAAATGTGTACAATGTCGTAAAACCCAGACAGCGCATTCCATTTCAATATATTAATGAGCTACTCAGTCATAATTTTACGATATTTAGCAGGATTATTGATGTATCGTATACAGTAGACTTTAATCAGGATACAAATGGAGGACAATTGGTGAATACTGACAAAGACTCGATTGAAGTAAGAACATCACATGGAGTTCTTGTCGATGGATATATTGAGATAAGTGAAATTTGGAATGAAATTTATGATGCTTTTGAAGATCAGCTTCAGCTTAAAAAGTTTGGAGAACTTGAGGTAGCTTTCAAGAACAGTGTAGTGCCGAATGAGCTTTCACAACTACTTATTGATTCATATGAACCATTGCTACCGCACAAAGCTCCTGGTACAGCTAAGGAAACCATTGATGGAGTATTTATCCAAGATGAAGAGAATTACATCCAAAAAGACTTCTGGGGAAAACAACACAAACTAATTATCAATGACTTGATGACTTGCAATAAGTCGGCCTGGCTTTTGCCAGAATATTTGGGACACCAGGTTTCAAGAAATTTAAGAACGAAAGGAAAGCATTCAGACGTCGGAATAAATGCTATCGCCGAGTCATATATTTACTTCTTCTATACTGGATTGGTGCCTGTATCAATATACAAAAGATCTGATACGGTTATTACCTCCAACTTAATGCAATGGTGGCAGAGGTTAATTAATAAAACTCGTTTGGTTAATGTCAATTCCAACCAACCCCCTGAAAAACCCAACATGTCTGGAAACATTCAGCTTCTATTTATTTTGTTTGGAAGTGGTCTACTCTTTGCGACCAGTTGTGTGATTTTAGAACGAAGTCGAACAATATTTTATGTTTTGACAAAATGCGTTTCTATGTTTTGTAATATTTTAAACCAAATTTTGAAAAATGTCTAATAGTACGATTCTTTATGAAAACGTGGGTGTTGACATTAGGAACAAATGGCAGGGAATTAGTGCACTTACGCTTTTCTCTAGTTTTCCAGTTGAATTTCTCTCGTTAAAAAGTGATGAATTCATCATTTTTTAAGTGATAGCGTTGCGAAAAGGTGCTATCATCTATATAAACATGAAGAAACTCTGGGAACAGCCTGCAGAGTATGCTAAGTTAACGCTTATGCGAGAAATATGCGCGAGCTTATGCGAGAAGACTCGATCAAGGTTAAACATAGTAAAACATATATGTATGCCGAAATATTGCAACACGTGAAACTATATATAACGGTCAGTATATGAGGTATTTTATCAATCGTTAAAAATGTACAGATCATACTTCGTCCAAATAACAAACCGAATCAGATCTTATGTGTAAGGATGATTTTGACTCGCAGTACAGATTCAACTGGTTGTTCATTATTAGTGAAACCTATCAAATGAGTTCCCCCACCACGACACTATCATCAAAACCATGCTTTTGTTGCAACAGTCGTGATAATCAAATCCAATAAACCGTGACAATCAGGAAATACATTACATAATGGTCATAAAACGTTAATAAACGTTTTGAACTACAGGTATGTAATGTATTAATTAACAGACAATTTTTCGAAGAAAGGTCTCGTTAGAAGCCGTGATGACAATAAAGGGAGCGTTTTAAAATTGACTATTGACTACAATCTATTAAAGTACTGGCATTCTGAAAAAGTATGAAAAGTATTAATCAATGCGAAAATTTAATTTTTAAATCTGTAATACATTCATTTGAACATTTCCGATGCAAGCTTAGAAATGTTTTAAACGCATTCAATGTATGATTTAATTGTAGGTTTACATGTAAACCACACCAAGTTAATAAAATTCTAAAGGCGCGCCAATATTTCTAAAAGATTATTGCTGGGTTTTGTTTTACTTCTTCTTGTTTTTTAGACTTTACTTGCAATTCCATATTCAACCTTTTTGCTAAATGGGTTGATGACATAATGCACATTTGTTTATTGTCGTTACATTAGCGTAGGCGTAGGCTCAGTTTCCTGTTTCATTATCTATATTCACCTTTCTAAATTTCTCTTAGAAATGACCGTGTCGTTAATGAAAATTAATAAGATAGAGCATCCAAAGACAAATTTAAATACCGCTTGGCTTTAGTGTCGCTGCAATTCATTTCATGCATTGTCATAAATCCGGTTTTGATAAGCTTACCGTTCTTGATTTTAATGGAGCACATTTAGATCAGAATGTCAAATGTCGTCAAAACTATACTAATTGATGTCTAGACATCCTATTGTTGAAACATTGGCTTTTCATTCTTTAGTTTGTATCGTTTGTCTTACGCTTCAAAAAATAAATTTTTCTACACTAAAAAGCTTTCGCTGTTTTGTAAAATATATTTCTTCCAATATTTTATCTTGATTTTAGCCGATCTTACGACTCCCATTGGATCATTAAAAGCTTAACGACATAAAAAGCTTAAGTCCCATCGACATTTCTGACGAAACTGAGGAGGTTGGTGAAGACTGGCAGGCGGATGAGGATTTCGCAGATTAGGAATTATAGTTTTTCTTGGCCAACTTGAGGTAGCAGGGGGTTGCCTGCAAAAATGGACACGGAATATAATCTTAAAGATTTTGTAATTAAAACCATAAAAAAATAATAACCAAGCCAAAATAATAAAATATTATTAAAAAATTAATTATTAAAAAAATAATATTATTATTATGACTTGCCTCTTGTGTGCCCTGTGGGTATCTGGTGAGGTCTGCGTTGTGTAGGTACTCCAGGGTTATTTTAGCCGTGTCCCCAGCGTAATAAGACAACAGTAGACACCTTGTCAAACACTTCAAAGGTGGCCAATGTTAGTTAAGTATAAGGAATTTTTTAAATGACTATTTCATTATACAGCTTACCAGAATTAAACCCAAAAAATACGGTTGATGGAGGAATAAAGACGTACCTTCCAATCTCTTGTGTTGATCTCTTGATCCTGATCTCCTTTGCTGCTATAATTTTGGGATGAACCACGATGGATTTGTGAGTCAAAATTGCCTCGCACTCATGTCCGAGGATCTCTTTCCTCATTTTAAGGTCGCTCTGCGTGGCTTCGATGTACTTTTGCTTGTCCTCTGGGTGGATGAAGTACCTGAAAAGAGATTTACAAAGTAATACTATTATGCGTAAAAGTTAAACTTAATAATTTAGTGTGTAAATATTTTAATTGTAAACATTTTAATGCGGGGCCGGCCCAAATGAAGGTAATAAATACCCCAGGTATTCCGGTCCTCCAATTGCTGAGAAATAAAACCGAACCAGGTGCCAAACTGGAGAACCGGCGTGGTCATTCCTAATACGTTGTAAAATTTCTACCTTCGGGATTATTTCAAAGAGGTTCTGAACGGTCCACCACCTTGGCTCCTTCTCCTCCTTGAAGGCGATCCGCGAAGAGTTCCAGATACGTTGGAGGCGAATTTCGAAAAGAGGGTCCTCCTACCATTCCGAGCAGTTTGATTTAGCTTATTCCAAAACATTAAATGGGAGTCTTGCGTTGTCAATTTTTTTTCAACATACCAACAAAAACGAAAAATCAAAATCCATATAAATAAATATAAAAACTTAAATAGAACGTATGAGATATTATAATGAATATTAATTTAGTCGAGTAACTTGTTCTTTGGGTTGATCGGCTTTAGTAAGAAATCACCTCGCAAGGGCATACTTGTTCCCTGGCTTTTCAGTGCTGATTACCCTCAAGACTTCTTTCTCCGGGATGGGCGCTCCACCTCGGCAGTCTCGTCCTCTTAAAACTTGTAACCCGTACCGACCGCTTCAAAATATTGCTTGAAATTGCTCCGCATCCACATATTCCGAACTCTGCTGATCAATTCTTTTCAAGGTTTGTAGAATGCAGGAGGACGTATAGTTTCTTGAATGCAGATACATATGTCGTGTTTGTCATTTTAGATGGCAGATAGTCATTTGACTTTATATGTTGTAGTGCTCAGGTTTGATTAAATTACAAAACTACACATTGGTTAGAATTGGTTAAAACTTATTATTGATTCATCAGGACTTATTAGTAATTTTAGAGAATTAAAAAAAAAATTATTTGGTAGAACTGTAACAAAAGTTGTGGATTGGATTTCAATGCGTAGTGCCGAAAACGGTAGATCTACGGTAACCCAAATCAACGGCAACGCACAGGTATATAACGTAAGCTAGTTACTAATAGTCCAAGAAATTTATTTGTGAAAGAAGTTTTTCTAATTATATTGTTAGGGAATGAGATTGTTAAGGATGGCTAGATTTCCTTAATGTAGTCAGTAAACCAGGTAACGTATGGAGACGTTTTTCATAAAATTGCAATCTTTTAGGCCATTTTTATTTTAAACTGAACCCAACATTAAATACAATTTGTTCAATTAAACCATATTTCATAAGTAAATATTTGTATTTTGTATTTATTTATTTAGTTTCTTTTGGGTATCCCCATGAAACCATAATCCGAAATTACATAAATTTCAAAATAAAATAGAATATTATATTTTAGAACTGAGTGTGTTAGTACTTATTATTTTTGAGCATGAAAATTACATTTCATATAATATTACTATACTTACAAATATGAATGCATACATACATCTCCAGTATATACCTTTTATTTACATATAACGGTAACTTTCAATTATCACGAATGAAAATAATTCTAATAAAGATTATTTTTAGTGAAAAACATTAGCTTAATAACATGACTAATTTAATTTTTCCATCATCACAAGAATATTTACTAAGTGTTATCTAACAAATAATTTTGGCACTTTTGTAAACGATTTAACAACAATCTGTACACATTAAAATCTACGCTTTCTTCATTTTCATATAAACCAGCCCAGCAATCATACTTATTTCAACAAGTAAGATGATTCCCCCAAAAAGTAAAATTTCTGCTAACCAACTCTGACCATCCTTCATCATCGTCAGGAGCTCTGCGTTATTTT